>CABHPP010138065.1:758-19717 GCA_902168425.1 Peromyscus attwateri
CGGGGGAGTCTTTGCCCTTGAGGAGATGGAAATGGGGGGTGGGCCAGGGGGAGGGGGGCGGGGAGGGGGGCGGGCCGGGGGGAGGGGGGCGGGACGGGAGGAGGGAGAAAGGGGGAATTTATGGCTGATATGTAAATTTGAATTATATTGTAAAATAAAATAAAATAAATTCAAAAAATATAAATAAATAAATATATTTTGATTGCCATACTCTTAGGGAAAGATTAAAATTTACAAGAAGACATATTTTAATAGTTTACTTATTTAATTTCTAATGCACAGTTGTTTAATGATAATCACTCTCTATTACCACAATTCACAACTATACCTGGAAATTCTATAAACATGAATTTATAAGAATTATCTCATTTGTTTTTCATATTTTAGAGTGTGATGATATTTTATTTGTGCTGAAATTTGGTGATATTTTATTTATATGTTAATAAATAAAGTTTACCTGGAGATCAGTGGAAATAGCAAGCCATTTTAGGTAAATAAGATTACTGTCACTATTTCACAGGGCAAAATGCTCTATATATGATGTAATCATCTTACTTTGCACTTGAGTTTACCCAGAGAGCTGCTACTTTAGCCATATGAAAAGAAGAAACTACTTCTGTAGTGATATATTGTGCACCCTAATAAACTTGCCTGGGAGTCGAAGGACAGAGTCAGCTACTAGATTAGACATAGAGGGTAGACAGTGATGGCACATACACTTAATCCTACTACTCTGGAGGCAGAGATCTATTTGGATCACTGTGAGTTCAAGGCCACACTGGAAACAGAGTCTGGCATTTGTGGCACACACCTTTAATCCCAGGACTGGGAAAGCGCACACACCTTTAATCCTAGGAAGTGATGTGGCTGGGCAGAGAAAGGTATATAAGGGTGTGGAAACAGGAACTAAGACAGTTCAGCTGAGACCTTTTCAGGTGAGGACTTAGAGGTTTTCAGTTGGAGGATTCATGGAGTTAGTGAGGTGAGTTTGGCAGGCTTGCTCTGCTTCAATGATCTTTCAGTTTTCGCCCCAATATCTGGCTCTGGGTTTTTTATTAAAAGCCCATGTAAGATTTGAACAACATACTTCTCTGGTGTTAACAAGTAAGTAAAACAAACAAACAAACAAAACACCCCAAATAGCAAGTACTGTAGGTTTTAAATGATAGCATCGACCTTGAGCGTACTTAACCTCAGTCACAAAATTATTTTGCCTTTTCCTTCTTGCCCAAAATAGGAATAAGACAATGTCTAGTTATTTGAAGAAAACAAATGTCATGTTTTTTAAATAATTATAGTTTGTTTCTGGGCAGAATTGTGACATGCAGATAGTCTGTTCTCTACATGTATACTACATTCTATCACCTTGGGAGATCTCTAGTCATCATTTAATGTGACATTTCTGACAGTTTTTCAGTGTGTAACACATTGGTGTATAATGAGACAATGATGAGAAAAAAATTCTTCATTAACAGTTCAAGCCCCTTCTTCTGCTGTAAATATTATCTGACCTCATGAAACGTAAACGCTTGAAACAGAAAGCAACTTGGATTTGTGCAGGTTCTCTGTGATGTAAAGGGAAGGGAAACAATGACAACAGATTGTTTCAGGTTTGCACTTACTAAATTCACAACCTTGACATCATCAGGAAAGGTATTGTCTCCTTATTAACACACAGGGATGTAATGAACAGTGAATAAAGTAATTTATTTAATTTTGATATAATTACAACATTTCTCCCTTCCATTTCCTCCTTCCAATCCTTCCAATAAAGCCCCCCCCTCTTCTCCTTCAAATTCATGACTTTTTCACTAATTGTTATATCAAGCATTCTCTCTCTCTTACACACACACACACACACACACACACACACACACACACAGAGAGAGAGAGAGAGAGAGAGCGAGAGAGCTAACTATATCCTGTCCAGTCCATATAACCATATAATGTTACTTGTATGTTTGTTCTCAGGGTTGGCCATTTGGTGACATATTGTTAATTCTTTGCAATACTGTAGGAATTAAAGTATTCTTATTAAAATTTATAAAGTGTCATGTAAAATTGTTTTCTAATCAACACATTTTGTTTTACTAGCCAAAATTTCAGTGACTTTTCAGAACTTATTTTCCTGCTAAATGCATGATTTTTTAAAGCCTGTCAGTCATGTGCTATTCTTTTCAGGATAGTTTGAGTCTGAATATGCTTGAAGCTAAATCCCATAGCTATGATTTGAAGAAATCCTAATTTAAGATATTTATTAACTGCTATAGCTATGTCTTTTGGCTTTTATGGAAATTATGAGCACATAACAGTCTGATACAGCCTTGACCTTTTATGGGGTTGATAATCTTTTCCTATTATTTCTAGAAGTGAATATAGGGTAAAAAGGACCAGTGAAAGAACACCCTGGCCATGAGACCAGAGCCAAGGAAATACACTCTGACGCTAACTAACTCAGGACTTGAAATCAAACCAATCCTTGAGCATGTAAACCAAGCATTCCCTGAGTATGAAACCAAGCAATCTCTGAGCTTGTCCCAAACTCAGGAAATGACATCCTACCAATCCCCACCCTGAAAATCTTCACCTTGAAAAACTCTGCCTCTAAGAAACCCTGTATCTGTTCAGTTTGGGGTTGCCTTTTTTCACCAGAGGCTGTCACTCTCCTGGATTCCTCCCTCTAAATAAATCTCATGAGTGAGGTTTGTTCTGACGACTTTCTTTTTACCAGAGTGGAGTAAGGAGAAACACCTCTCCCCAGAGCAGAGCAAAAGTGCTACACTTTCAAAAGAAACTTTTCCTTAGCGGAGCAGAGCTGTAATGACCTTTGCATGAGCGGAGTGGAGCAGGAACAAAACATGATTGCAACACTTTCCTGGGGGAAGCCTTCCCTTGCTGGAGCAGAGTTGTTCCGCTCTGGGGGAGCTGAGCAGAGCTGTAACACTTTTCCAGAGCAAAGAGCAGAGCTGCAACAAGCTCACTGAGGCAACCCACCCTGCTGGAGCAGAGTTGTTACACTTGCATTAGGGAAACCTTTTCCTGCAGCCTAGACTGTAACACTTTGCTGGGGAAACCATCCCCCACTGGAACAGAGTTGTAACACTTCTGTTGGGATATCTTTCCCTTCAGAGATATAGACACTCCTTGGCTTTGACTGCCAGGACACCTTTCAGTTCAGAGACATAGGTATTCTTTGGCTTCAGATTGCCAGGAAACATTTCCCCTCTGAGTTGTAGTATTTCTTCTTGACTTCCAACTGCCAGAGTACCTTTCTGTTAGAGCTGTAACACTTACAGTGAACTCTGTCATAATTACTAATAACATAACCCTCTTCTTATCAGCCAGCTGTAATGGTTTTCACAAATATATGCATTAAAAGAAATTATAAAAATAGGAAAATATTATGCTTATAAACATTAAAAATGCTCCTAGTAGACATCTCTAGAATAATAGCAGGTACATAGGGAAGCATGATGTTTACCTCACTAGTAAACTTGAATCTCTTGATTTTTACCTATAGAATAAATTTGGGTTATTTTGCTTTGGTTTGCCTATGTTTGTGATATAATATTTAGTCTGCTGGTTATATTCCAAATTGAGCTTGATGTAGGTGTAACTACAGGACTTACCTTGCTTCTGAATGAATGAATGAATAAATAAATGAATATATCCTATTTTGCACATTTAAAAATGACAAAGTGGCCATGGTAAGCATCCTTTGTCACTCGGATGAGGACAGTTAAAGATTTAAAATGAATCTATGCATATACTTTACTAACATGTTTCCTGTTGATAATATTCTTTTCCTTTAGTAAAATGGACCCAGCTTCTCTTTCACTAAGAATCTTAGCAACTCCAATAATTGGGGAGAGATAAAGTAAGAGAACAACATAGTGTTTCTCAGATTCTAGATATAAAAATTCATTCCTCAATCAGAACTGTAGTGTGAGGACAGTGAAAGGGACCCACACAGGTATACACACACACATACACACACATACACACACACACACACACACACACACACACACACACACACACACATACACACCCCTTAGTCCTTGATTCTAAGATGATGCTTTGTCTTTTGTTGTTGTTGTTGTTCTGACTACTTCACTTTCCATCAGAGGTAGGTATCACTGGCATAAAACTTCTTGGAAAGGTAAAAATTTATAACACAAGGAAAACTGTTCATTGAATTTTCAATTGACAATGGCTGCCTGATGCCAACCAAGGTGGAGACACCTGATTTGTTGTTAAAGTCAGGTATGTTATGGAGCACTAATGGGCACTCTAGTTGACATTTGTAATGGTTATGGTTTTGGAGTCTAAGGTCTCTTCAAAGCCACACGTTGAGGGATTGGTCTTGAGATGTTGGTGCTAGGGAAAAAAGGTAAGACCTCCATGACATAGGGCCTGATGGAAAGAAGGCATTGTTGTGAGCATGTCTTTGTTAGAGATACAGGGCAAAGCCTCTTCCTGTTTTGTAGCAATGATGTAATACTGGATCAAAATAGTCCTGAGGCCATTTAAAATTGATATTGTGTGTAGACTCACGACCTCCTAACATTTAATATATTCACCAGAGAGTTTTAATTTCTAAATGACTAAGAATATATTCTTTACAATATTGCCTTAGACTGGCATGTTGAAACTGTGTAAGGTAGAGCACTCATTGGCTGAGTTTAATATATACAGCTTTGGCTTTTGTGAAACATAATAGGAATATTTGGCATGTTACATATCATTTAATCATCACAATAAATGTTATTTATTTAAATGTTATTCTTATTTTGTGAATGGGAAAAAAGAAAGAGCGGCTAGAGTGATTTTTTTTATTATTTATTATTAAATAATATTTTTGATCATACAATATAATTTTAATAATTATTACATGTTCTGAAATTGAAGTTAAGGAATTTCAGAACACTTGATGCCCTCTTTTGATATCTGTGTGCAAGAGGACACGTGGTTGTATACATATGTACATGCATGCAAATCACTTATATGAAAAAAAACCCATATCTTTAAAAAAATGAAAAAAAATGGAGATAATGACCAATTTAATAAAAATAATTAAGAATCCTTGCAACCAGACCTTAACTTCTAGATCTAAGCCAAAATATAATGGTCTATGATATTAGAAACAGAGTCACTGCTACCTCTCTGGGCATAAGAGAAAACCAGTTCCAACATACATCAAAAAGTTGTAAATGTTTACACCATTGCTAAACTTTAAGAAAATACCCCTATATTATAGTATTGTGAAATAATATTATATATAATACATAAGTAATAAATATATTTATATACATAACTTTGGTTATTAAATGAACATAATTAACATAAAACTTCTTTACTATCTTATAAAATGTGATATTCTCAGAAATGGAAAAATATTTTCTTTCTTTCTTTCTGTCTTTATTATTGCTTTTTCTTTCTTTTGGAGCAAAGTTACTCTCAAGTACTTGATCACAATAGTTCACAGCTTGAAAATCACCATATCTAATACTAGATAGAGAGATTTTAAGAGGAATTCATTGCTCACCAGGGCTATAATACTAAGGCTACTTCAAAAATAAATATAGAGATATTAAAAATATTAGTTAACTCTTCTCCTATTAAAAAGAAGGACCTGTAACTTAAGGTGTTATTTTTATTTTAACACATTTTTTTGGCATTAGTGATAGATTTTACTCTGTGTGGCACATCACTGTGTAGAAAATATTCCAGGGAAAACTTGAATATAACACCAGAAAACTGCTAGAATGACTACCTTGCAAGAGTTAAAAGTTTTTTTATTTGCTCATTTTCTTTTGTATCTTTGTAAGACAGAATTTCTCTAGCTAGCTAAGGTAGTTTTGAACTTCTGATGCTCCTACCTCAGTCGCCAGAGTTCTGAGATTTCAGGCATGTTTTGTATCTCTAACTTCAAGGCTTAGTTTGGCTCCTAGGAACCAAACTGAAATAGTTCCTGTAGTGTGTCATAGAGGGGAAAGACTGCTCCTGAATTAAAAAGCTGCTAACTATGTCTGTGTAACTCTGATAATTCACAAGATTACTGTGCTAAGAACTTTGATGTATGGATGGTGTATAAATGCCTAGGGATGAGGACACAATTAAGAATTCTAATGATTTAGTTATAGAAAAGTTTCATCAATGCACTTCAGTGTGAACAGGGCTCTATTTAAGCCTCATTATATATAACATATGGTAACAAGAAATGCATACATTTGTACTCAGACTGTAGTTAATGAACAAATGTCAGTCTTTGGTATGAAACTTTTAATTTTATTTTGACAAAGTGAATGGAGTAAGGTGATCATACAAATCTTGGAGAGCCGAGTTAAAGTTACAATTTAATATTGAACAATGAAGACCACTCACAGCAAAAGTAAGTGTCAACAAAAGCTGGAGCATAATACTTAAACTATTTTCTCATGTATGCATTACAATTGAAATCCTCCTTCTCAGACCCGTATTCTGAGAGTGAGTTCTCTAGAGAGCATCCTGCCCCAATGGTATTTCAAAATATTGTTGGAAACAATAATAGTTATGAGAATTTGGATATCTCAGTCCCAGCTGGAGAAATGTCCAGAACTAAGATGAATACAACTATTCTAATAATGAATTACAGATGTTATTTTCAGAAAATGAATGAGTGAAAGATTTGTCACTTTTGGGAAATAGAGTCTTTCAAGTGATCTCATAGGGGTTAAAGGATTAAAATTGTTCAGATACGTTATTTCCATTAAAGAATGATCATTAAACTTGCCTGTGATTGCATTGGTTGTTTAACAATCAGATTCTTTAGCATCTGAAATTGCTTCACCCCATAAATTCTTTGACTGTATAACTTTCTAATATCATGTTCAAGAAGCTGTTATCCCCCAGGAAGAACACTAGCACAGAGCCGCTTGGAGAGGTCGAGTTTCTCCATGGAGAGATCTAGCAGTTCTGAAGACTGTTTTACTCATCCTAAGTGATCAGAGGATACTACTGGTGGCTCGAGGTCACAAAGGCTTAAAAGACTTCTGTCCTGCACAGAAAGGTTCCCTGCAACAACATTACACAGTACAAAATGCCAGGAGTTCTAAGCTGAAGAAATCAATAACTACAGTAAAAATCTATGCTTCCGCTTGTATCTAAACATATAAATGTATCCACATGTACACGTTTGCTTCAGGATTAATATTGGAGTAAAAGTAAAAACCACCTCTTGTTTAGGTTCTTAATTCCAAATATTTTTTTTTTCATTTAAGAATGAATATGTGGTAGGCTAAAAGAAAAAGAACTGAACTGGATTTGTCTTTTACATATACTATCTTCAGGTGAAAAGGAACATAGGAAAAGAGCTAACTATTCTGGAAAGATACTTTTTATCATGACTTAAGTTGCCTTGGCATGTTCATCCACCTTTTACTTTCCAGAAGTGTGGTACAATCTTTGCTCTGAAATCCACCCATAAAGGTAATAGCTATTATACAACATTTTGTGAGAATAAATGAGTGTGTGTATAAGTGTATGTGTGTATGGTTGAACAAAAATGAGTGTACTTGGTTTTAGATGGAAGAAAAGTGTTCACATCACAAATAAAAACACTGTGTTTTGCTTTAAGTTCTAGGAAGATGAATACCTCAAGATTCCCTGAAGGCTCCTCTGAGAAAGGCCAGAAAGTATTATCACAAAGACTATGTTTCACTTGTAAGTTCTCTGGGTCATCATGGATTGACCGAACTGACCCGGTGGATCTCAGAGAACTTTAAGTGGATTGCTCTTATGGAATGATTAATACTATTTTTTTTTTCCTCCCAGAGGAAGAGGTAAATTATCAGAGCAGTGAAAGGCCACCAGTGCTTCTTCTTGCTTCCCAGAGAAGAGTTTATGGGAGACAGAAAGTGCAGGGAATGAAGCACAGTGTGGCAGACAAAAATAAGAGCGGTACTGATAAACCAACAACATTGTTCAGAGATATGCCTCAACTCTCCTAAAAGGAAATAAACAGAAAGAAATTCATCCAGTTCTAAAGTTTTAAGGTTTGTAGGTCAGTTTAAAAACAGCATTTTCCTCCAGAAGAACAGAAATATTGCCAGGAAGGATAAAATTTTCAACAAACGAATGTATATAGCAGATCTATATAGTATTTTAAAATCTGTGAAAATAAAGTCCATGGAAACTATGACAGATATAGAGATAAGATAAAGGAAATTATATAAAAATAATGAGAACTGCATAACCACAAAACCAGAGATCATTTCCCTAAAGTTAGGAAAAACTTTTATATTAAATAATTTCAGTAATGTCTCGAAATTAACTTTAAGGAATAACTGTTAGATATAATATTATACTGAATTATCCTTAAATTCCCAAGATAATCATAATCTCCCAAACTGCATTATAAAAGGCAACTTGGCTTGCAGAGATTTTGTCTACTCTACTAGAATCCAGTGAAAATGGAAAAAATAACTATAAGTCACAGCAAGATAGTGAGAGAAATCCTGGACACCCTGACCAACTTATCATATCTCACTTTGCAAACATAAGTACTATGTATTAGCACTTTTGGCCAAAGTTCAGAAAGCATAGGCTTACTTGTTCTCTAAAAAGTAACAGTTTCATTGAAATACTGATGATAAGAATACAGTCTTTACAAAACAGTTAGCAAAATCTTTTGAACTGTGTATGATTGGATTCAGGTAACTGTTAATGCTATACTTTTTGATAAAGATACAAGTAATAATTACTCAGGAAAAGATAAATTATGAAAGAAGCCACATTTTATAACCTGGTAGTAAAGCATTTTATTTATTGGCAATGAAGGCAAATCTAATTAGGAAAGTGTTATATAGTCAATGGGACAAAATCTAGACTAAGCCAGGAAAGACACATCTGTGGTGACATGATATTTGTGCTGAAATGTGATATTTTATTTGTGTGTTAATAAAGTTTTCTAAAGATCAGAGGTCATAGCGAAGTCATAAACAGAAGTCAGGCTGTGGTAGTACACGCCCTTAATCTGATCACAGGGCAGGCAGAGTCTTTGTGTGGTCAAGGACACAGCCAAACGTGGTGATACACGCCTTTAATCCCAGTACCAACCACAGAGGCCTGGAGGTCTGTATAGACAGGCAGTGATGAGGAAGTGATGTGGCTGGGCTTAGAGTCAATGAGAAGGCAGAACAAGAAGGCAATAAAAGCCTGGACTGAGTCTACCAGGTTGATCTCAATCCTCGGGGGAGTCTTTGCCCTGGAGGAGATGGGAATGGGGAGTGGGCTAGGGGGAAGGGGAGCGGGGCTGGAGGGGGGAGAACAAGGGAATCCGTGGCTGATATGTAAAATTAAATTATATCGTAAAATAAAATAAAATAAATTAAAAAAAGAAAAAAAAAGAAGGCAATAAAAGCACAGGTTAGACAGAAAGTAGCTCTCTCTGGGAAAGCTACAGTGTGGTTGTAAGTTAAGGCTAGTTATGGCTATTCACTATTTCTATGATCTCTTCAGCTATTACCTCTGTATTTGGCCCTGGGTTTCTTATTTAATAAGACTGTTTAGAAATTCGTCTACACACATCCAGTGTGTGAGCAGTACCTCTCCATGAGATGGGATTCAGGACTGAAGATAATGAAGGCAGAGTGGGCAGCGCAATTAACGACTCTGCTTCCTTTACGTGGATATCACGTGACCACGCTCCTCCTCACTCCTATGCTGCCCTCAGTGTTGCCCCCACCTTTATGACATGGAGACTCAACTTGTGAGTCAAAATAAATCCTCCCTTGCTCATGTGAAAAAGAAAAGTAATTAATGTGGAAAGTAATAATTTATGATGCAGGGTGAAGACTAGGAAATCAAAAGTACCTAAAGCATGATTGCTGATGGGAGCTGCTTATGAGTACATCTAGTTGGCAACGTAGTTTGAAAGAATAATGAAACACATCTTGGATCAGACAAATCATTAAAAAAAATTTTTTTTTTCACTAAGAACGGTAAATGAAGAAAGAACAGAATCATACCTGGCACTGGTATAAGTGAGAAGAGAAAATAGAATTTCCATATTATTGGTTTCTTAAACCTCTTAGCAAAATACAGCCAATGACAGACTGAGTGTTGTGATATCCTTGGAACTTCTAATTAAAGTTTGAAATAATTGTGAAATATCGAGTCAAATGGAATGTGTATGGCTTTCTTCATGGAAGTTCCTAGTTTTTCGTAAGACAGTGCTTCTCAGACTTCCTAATGCTGTGACCCTGTAATATCATTTTTCATGCTGCAGTGATTCCCAACCATACAATTATTTTTATTGATACATCATAACTCTAATTTTGACACTTTTATGAATCATAATGCAAATATCTGTGTTTTCAGATGCTCTTAGGTGACTCCTCCACGGTCTTGACCCACAGGTTGAGAGCCACTGGTGGGAGGCTCATGTTTACTAATAAGAATGTTCTCTTATTTGGAAGCTTAACATGACCTAGGTATTAGAACTTCATTATAAAACAGAGGCTTGCATTTTATCTTCAATGCCTTTTTTGAAATACAAAGAAAAATAAAAATCCTCTGGAATTTATGAGATCAACCAAATTCACAGAATATATTTTGCCAATTTGAGTAATAAGAATATTTTAATCTACTTTTGAAAAAGCAACTATTTGCTCCTGGTTTTCAATGGGACTGGAAGTTGATTGGCATATATGATATTAGCTATGTTATTTTATAGAGAAAAGGAAATGAGTTGAATCTCAACTCAAAAATTACAAAATCTCTCCACAGGATCAGTATATAGAAATTTAGCAATAGAGTTATTCATGGGGATAAATAAAAATGAAAGAAGGAATTCAGGGTTAAACTTACATATTCCCAATGCATACAAAAGGAAGAGCAAGAATGCATACTAACATAAATATTACACAATTTTGTGTTAAGACCAAGTCATTAAATAGTACAAAGATATAATTATAAGATTTTGAAGAAACAAAGACATTAAATTTCTAATAACCAATATAAGAAGACAAGTATATAAACTAAAATTACTTAGGAATACCAAATTTTTATAAAAGCATGAGCTTACTATTTAATTTAATATTAATATGTTTTTTCATAATATATCTTAATAAAACACTTAATAAGCACTCAGAACACCAAACACAGTGATACAAGGGCTCTGAAGCATTGCATATAGGTAATTACATATTCTATAGACAATATTAATTTTCTTATTATAAATCATTTATAAAATCTCACCAAATTCATACTACAAAATTGTGTTATTTAATTCAAAAAGCATAAGTATTTTATATTTCATTGATACAGAAGTCTAAATTAGGAACATTATTAAAGAAAGACAGGCATGTTGAAAATTGAGAAATATTTTTAAAAATAGCTTTTGGAAGCTGGAAGATCTATAAAAATACAAAAGCTATTCAGAATAATACAGAAAATAATGAGAAGGGTGACTCAGCAGAGCTACGGGAGTCAGGAAAGGATACAGGGAAAAGTGGCTGCTTTAATTACAGAATTATATTAAAACTAAATACATTTGATATATAAAGTAATGCATTGAATACAGCAGTACAGAATAAATCAAAGCTATTGGGAAATTTAGCTAGTACAAAGGAAATAAAATAGAACTGAGAAAAACCATCAAATTTGTTTTTAAATGAACAAATTTTTGCTAAAATAATTAGTGGTAAAAGAAAGAGGCAACCTTTACAATAGTTGAAATATTGTTTAGAACATTGAGAAATTCCCTCTCTGTTCTTGATCCAGTTGGGATCTCCTGCTTCCCCAAGTTCTCTTTCTCTCGCCCCTCGCCCCTCATTACTCCCACTCACGTCCAGATTGTTCATGTAGATCTCATCCATTTCTCTGTCATTGGGCGATCCCCGTGTCTTTCTTGGGGTCCTATTATCCAGGTAGCCTCCCTGGTGTTGTGAGTAGCTGTCCAGTCATCCTTGTTCCACAACTAGTATTCTCCTATGAGTGGGTACATACCATGTTTGTCTTTCTGAGTCTGGGTTACCTCACTCAGGAGGATTTTTTCTAGATCCCTCCATTTGCCTGCAAACCTCATGATGTCATTGTTTTTCTCTGCTGAGTAGTATTCCATTGTATATATGTACCAGAGTTTGTTTATCCATTCTTCGGTTGAAGGGCATCTAGGTTGTTTCCAGGTTCTAGCTATTACAAAAAATGCTGATATGAACATAGCTGAGCAAGTGCCCTTGTGGTATGATTGAGCATTCCTTGGGTATATGCCCAAGAGTGGTATAGCTGGATCTTGGGGGAGATTGATTCCCAATTTTCTAAGAAAGCGCCATATTGATTTCCACAGTGGCTGTACCAGCTTGCATTCCCACCAGCAGTGGAGGAGAGTTCCCCTAGCTCCACATCCTCTCCAGCACAAGGTGTCCTCAGTGTTTTTGATCTTAGCCAATCTGACTGGCGTAAGGTGGTATCTCATAGAGTCATTCGACCATCCCAACTCCAAATAAAATTTTATACCTGTTTACTGTTTTCACAAGGTGATACCTGCAGAAGAGACACACGCCATGATTCTTAACGAGTCAAAAGAAGTTAGAAAGAAACTCAATAAATTTCTAAAGATCTGGGTTTATTCTTGAACAAAATAATAGTTTGAAAGTTACTAGATGAGGGAATGATAACTCTAAACGACTTTGGGTAAAAAAAAATCCGGTTTATAAAATTAGATACTGTTTAGGGCATTTTCATTTTATAAGGAACAATGAAGATAACCTGAGTGAAAGTTTGTAAAAGTTCCATTCAAGGAGTTTGACTCAGGTTCTTTCTCCAAGGAAAGTTCCTCTTACAGCACCAGTGGCATCTCCACACAAGATACAAAGTTGATTCTCAGGTCACAGAGCCCAGAGCTGCATCATCCTGCGTAGCAGTTATATGCAACTTTTATGTACATACGTTACTATAACTGTGAAAGAGTCATCACCTGTCCTAGCAGAAAGCTCAGGCTTGAAACCCACAGCTCTAAGCTGGAAAGAGTGAAATTTACAATGACTAACAGAGGATGCTGAAGGGAGCTGAACATCAGTGATGTAGCTGAGCTGTTCTGTTACTCAGACCTGAGTTTTTCATCTCCAGGTTATCTTTTCATTTACTATCTGTAATATTTCAGTTGATAAATAGAAAAAGAAAAATCAAACATACAGGGCAAAATCAGAAGCAAAATCTGTGATAAAGCATTGTGTACAATGTAATGGCAATATATTAGAAAAGTCTAGAGAATATTACTTTATACCATACAACAGCAAATTTATAGAAAAGTACTAAAGAAGTTATTAGAAAAATAATTAAAATTCTACCATTAAAGGGAAGACAATGAGCAACAATGGATAACCACTGGTTTCTATGGCTATTTTACAGAAAGATAATTTTCTTATAAATATTTTAGATCATAGCAGCAACTAGGGATTTAATATCAACTTGGTAACAATGAAGATAATTCAATTTCATCGTTAGTTATAAATACAAAACACCATACCAAATAATATATTAGCACAGTTCACTAACAATTTATAAAAACAAAATAATATAATCAGCTAGCTTATCTTACAGGAAATTTATTTCTAGAAAATAATTTTGAAAAGTGAATTAATTTAATAATAGAATTTAAAGTGCCAACTGATAAAATGCACTTTCATAATTAAATATTAAATCAAATATGAAAAGAAAACAAATTAAATAGAATAAAGTTAATTTTCAAGGCTCAGTAGAAAACTCCAGACAATATCTTTAAACATTAAAGCTTTGTTATGTGAAACACATGAAGTAACAAAGAATATTTTTCTTATCTATTATCATTTGCGATACATGAAAACATTATTAACTTTGGGACAAATCATTGTGATTGGTCTATTTAATTGTTTATGATGATGAGATTATTACAATTTAAAGGAAAATGTAGCAGAATCATTAAAATATTTAACAGAATAGGAAAATCCTTTTATGGTAGATGAGTATAAGATGAACACAAACCTGACTAAACAGTACACATGCATAACTCCAGCATCCAGGAGTGAACTCTCCAGGTTGAACAGGAAGAAAGTTTAAGGTCAATCTGGACTATAGAGAGAGATCAGGCTAGCATAAGCTACACAGCAAAAGCCTGCTACAAAAAAAATATATAAATAAAAATAATATTAAAAAACTCCAAATGAAGGAAAATCTGCATATAAATCATAATACAAACACAAAATAAAACAGGAGCATAACCAACTATAAATAGAAGTAAAAATGTCTATGATTTTTCAGAGAACAACCATCAAAATTATTAGAAGACATAATTATACAAGGTTTCTAGCAGGAAGATTTAATTTTAAGAAATACATACTCAAATACAATATACTAATTCAATCAAATTCCAATGAGTATTCTTGAATATATTGTCTAGACTGTGTTATTAATTAGTAAGCTAACACTGCAATTGAAAACCAAAACATGAAAACACAAAGAATGAGCTGGCTTTTTGGAGCCCACTACCTATGATGGGACACCTCACACAGCCTTGAGGCAGGGGGAGGTACTTGGACTTGCCTCTACTGGATGTGCCTTCCCATGGGTGGTCTTGTCCTTTTGTGGGGAGGAGTTGGGGGTGGGCTGGTAGGGGAGGTTGGGGGGGGGGGGGGCGGGAGGAAGGAAGAGGGGATCTTTAATTGGTGTGTAAAATGAATGGAAAAATTTTCTTAAGAAAAAAGAAAGAATTATGGGAAACTGCTTATGTTATTTTTTTCTTATAACCACTGTAACTACAATATGATGTTATCATGGGAAAGTGAATTAGATTCAGATGACAATATATCATCTATAAATTTAATATAGAATTAAGATTACATTTCAAGTCAATGATGAAGGGGAATTTCCTTATTTTATTAATAAGTACATCATAACTGATTATCCATCTCAAAGCAAAAATATTTTCTAATTCATTTCTCATCAAAGTATGTAATCGCCCAACACATGGAAGAATACAATAAAAACTAATTAAATCATAATGTTATAAAGGACATTAAAACTACAAGAAAAATGTGAAATGTCTGATTTCCTACTCTCCAGAAAAGATTCTTTTACTAATAAAGAAAAATTAAGTATATGTAGCAACATGAACATCCTTTCAAAATGTGACCAATATACAGTAAAAATAAAGGATAAATGACATCCTCTAAAAAATCTTGACAGCCTATTTTAAAGGCATCTGGAAATAATTCTTATTTTTTAAAGGGATGAAGACATCATAGAATGACATTTTGGGCAAAACGTTGAAAAAAAGTACTAGAAACTCATCTCAAAAGTTAAGAAAACCTTCAAATATAAAAACACAACATGATGGCACAGTGTGTTTCATGCCTTATGAAACAGTGAAAACTCACAACCGCTGAGGTTTCCTAGTCACTCTGTTAACTTTGTTTCATTTGTGAATATTAAATTCACTATTTGTCAGTATCAATATATACAAATGCTATATTCCTTTACCTAAAATTTTGAGTTGCTAGATGATAGAAATGAAATCACTTTTGTGGAAATATGCTCCAAATTAAAACAATAAAATGAACATACACACACACACACACACACACACACACACACGCGCGCGCGCGCGCGCGCACGCGTGTGTGTGTGTGTGTGTGTGTGTGTGTGTGTGTATGTGTGTTGTAGACTCGTGCTTTTATTGGTGAAATATGTAAAATTCTTTCTTTGAATAATGAATGCTTTCTTGAAAAATGAGTAATTATTTGTAATCATAGCACTCTGGTATATCCCTATGTGTAAAAGAACTAATGTATCGGATTCAAGTTACTTCTCTCTCCCTAAGTCCTTTTATTTAAAAGGCTTCCAGATTAGCAATAAGACAAATATGATGTTCATTATAGCTTCTATTAGCAATAAAATTAAGATACATAATGATTATTTTTATAATATAAAAATGGAATTTATCTTTTTAGAGTATAAATAAATCCATTCTTAAATTTCAAATCACTTAATTTTGAATCCCATGTTATTCCTTGATTGAATTGGTAATTATTTTGATGTGAATATGCCATTAATTTACAGTGAGGATATACTACAATACACTAAACACACTGATTAATATAAATGACATAAGTAATGTAAATATTTTATGAGTATAGTTTAGGATATGTTTTTGTACAGATATCAGTATAAATCTAATATATATATATATATATATATATATATATATATATATTCTACAGATAGCTAATTCAAATTGCAAAACACCTGCCACATCAAATTATGCATATTTTTCCATTGATCATGTCATGTCAATCTGCAAAAGAAAATCCCATTTGAATATAAGTGACTCATGTAATTATTAGCTGCCTCTTCTCTGATTAGATTAACAAGATGCATATGCATATAAACAAATACATACCATACTTGTCTTTCTAGGTCTTTGTTTTGTCACTCAGGATGATTCTTGTGCTGTGAATATTGCTCCGTATTGTGTGAATGTGTTGCTCTGATTGGTTAATAAATAAAGTGCTGATTGGCCAGTAGCTAGGCAGGCAGTATAGGCAGGACAAAGAGAGAGGAGAATTCTGGGAACAGGAAGGCTGAGACAATGCCAGCCACCACCTTGAGAAGCAACATATAAAGATACCGGTAAGCCATGAGCCATGGGGCAAGGTATAGATTTATAAAAATAGGTTAATTTAAAATGTAAGATCTAGCTAGCAAGAAGCCTGAGCCATTAGGCCATACAATTTTAATTAATATAAGCCTCTGTGTGTTTACATGGGGGATGCTAATGAGAAAGATTTGTCCCGACTCCCAGCAAGCCAGGACACAGGAAAACTTCAGCTACATTCTTGTCTAGTTCTATTCAGTTTTCTGTGGATTTCATGACCTAATATTTTTAAATAGTTGAATAATATCCCATTGTGTAAATGATTCATATTTTCTTTGTCTATTTATCTAAATATCTTAAATTACTATTATTTTTGTTTTTAAATCCAGATTATAATTCTCGTGTTTTTGATTATGATGAGCACTGGTATATTTGTTAAAATATCTGCCCAGATGAATTTGCAGCTTTCCTTGATTCTGAAGATGATATACTTATCCCTGTTGTGATCTTTATAAACATCTAGAAAGTAATTTCTTAATGACGGACAATCTCTACACAATAGTTCTGTGATTGTATTGGTTCAAAGTTGGATTCTAGGCATCCCTGGGTACCTTTACATCTTCCCTAACATGATGCTCAGCTTCAAAGTGAGATCATCTAAAACATTCTCTAATGTTGGTTACCAGCTCTTCTGGACCTCACTTATAGTTATCAACCACTCTATATAGTAGAGTATATATATTAACTTTGGTCTTCTATAGAACTAACTCTATTACATTTTCTTATATTTGTACAATATGTCTAAGAATTATATGTCAATAATAAACAGATCCCCTAGCCTCAAATATTTGTTTATTTAAAATATACTAATTGAAAGAAATCTAGCAGGAAATGATATTCTTCTTTTCTTTTTTTTTTTTTTTTTTGGTTTTTTCGAGACAGGGTTTCTCTGTGTAGCTTTGCGCCTTTCCTGGAGCTCACTTGGTAGCCCAGGCTGGCCTCGAACTCACAGAGATCCGCCTGGCTCTGCCTCCTGAGTGCTGGGATTAAAGGCGTGCGCCACCAACGCCCGGCCGATATTCTTCTTTTCAAGCCTCTTCTTTTTTTTTCTTTCTGTTGTTAATTAAACATAGTTTGGCTATGATAAACTTATTTTAATCTTAACTCAAATGCTGTCATCTAGAAAAATTTAATGGTAAATTTTCTTATTTCATCCATTTTCCCATAGCCACAGAATTCATATTCCTATGAAAATATATTCAGAAAATCTTTTAAATCTTCAAGATGAATTGTAAGCTATGTAACATTTGGAAGAGCAGACTAATTCATAATTAATACAATAATTAATGTCTTTCTTTTCAGTAAGAGTATTTGTTCATTAGTCTTCCCACTTACAAAATCTCAATAAGACCTAAGGATACATTCTGATATTACTTATGAAGCTGGCCTCAAGTAAACAGTGAGTGAAAAGAATTAGAAAATTTACATTGAATTATTCTGCAGCCTAAAGATAACACCTGCTTATAAATACCTTCCTATCATTTTTCCTGACTGAATTGTAAAGAGTTCTTATCTCTGAGGTATGCTGATTGAACATACCTCACTCAATCATTTAAGAATTTTAAATTCACAATTTTTATTTATTGCCACCTTCCCAGGTTATCTTTGATTCACAGAATGCAGAGTTTTATAAATCAATATTTTCAATGATACTTTGCATTTTTCTTTTTAACATTTACAGTTTCAAAATTAATAAATGTAATGAATGTTATTCTTGAAACTTCAAATATGTCAGAATTTTATTAATAAAGCACATATTTGTAATTCAGGGATGATAATGAGTCAGTTAGGAGAAAATAGATTTTCCAGGATTTTCACACTTTTCTGTCAACAGAGCAGCAGAAGAAATGTGCAGAAGAGTTTTGAAATACAATGTGTTGGAGGTCTTGTCTGGACTCCACACCTAGCAGTTACTTGGAAATAACACCTTATTCTAACGTTGAATTCATCTTTCTCTTATTAGACAAAACGTGGTCTCAATCTTAATCTCTGCCTTCACTTCCTTGTTAAACTAGCAGGTGCAATGTGATGGTGAACCATCGATTGATTCCATAAGCAGAAATGGTAAACTAAGAACTGGATAAATGGCCCGGGGGGTGGGGTGCTTGCTGCAGAGAACTGGATTTTTGATTCTAGCACCCTTGTCAAGTAGTTCACAAACATCTGTAAATTCAGTTCCAGGGTATTTGGTATCCTCTTTTCTCTGTGGGCACTGCACGTATTGCACATATAAATATTCTCTCTCTCTCTCTCTCTCTCTCTCTCTCTCTCTCTCTCTCTCTCT
>CABHPP010138065.1:19727-66077 GCA_902168425.1 Peromyscus attwateri
TCTCTCTCTCTCTCTCTCTCTCTCTCTCTCTCTCTCTCTCTCTCTCTCGTTGTAGAGATTTAAATTACATTTACAGATTGTCCTCAGTTAATGTTGATCATAGAATATTCCTAGAATTTGTTTGCAATTATAACACATTTGCATAGAATCAAAGTAAACAGTATTTTCTCTTACAATTTGTATTTATTTGTGGTTTGCTTTTATGAATGAGACTATGGTTGGGTTTTTTTTTTGTCCTTTCTGTTTATATAAGTACTTATAAAGAAAGACAATAATTAAATTTGGGTTTCATCATTTACAGCATCAGGCTCCTGGCCTGTTGTATGTGACTTCAAGGGTAGCTTTCAACCTTTCAACAAAAGAATCATTATATATATATATATATATATATATATAACAATAAATTAGTTGTATAATGGCTAAAATAATGAAAAAAACAATTTATTTAAAAACCTATGTCTGTTTTGCCCAGGAAAGGATGATATGAAAATATCATGACAAAATTAGCAGTAATTTCTTCTTTTTCCTTTTAGTATTCTTGCTGAATTCAAAATAAAAGAAATGGTATCTACAGATGACAGGAAGATGTATGAGGTACACAAGCCTTCTTTTTTTTTTTTTTATTAAAAATCAGTACCTCCTTGTACTTACAGCATGCCAGCCACAGCTTCTCATCTTCTAACTTTCCTTGTCATGTTACTGACTTTCCTATGTAAGTGACACTTGATTCAATCTTGCTGAAAACACTCCCTTTGACATTGTCACTAGCCTTGTGAGTTACTTTTGCTTCTTATTTCTTTGAATCCCACCCACTCCCTGCCACCAGCTGTGATGTTGAAAACAGTGGAATTAGCAAATCCTGTGGCATTTCTTATCAGAATCCTAGAATATGTTTCTGGAAGGAAATTCAGAAGTATCTTTCTCCAGCAGTCATCCACTCGGAACTGCCCTCAAAGAGGTGGATACTTTTGCTCACAGCTATTGAGTGGCAGGCAGTCCAGAACTTCAGGCTGCCCACATTCCTTTAGAACATGTTGCCTGATTTCCCCGTAATTATGAGAAAACACATGCCTCAACTGCCAGGATTTCCCTTTAGCGTTTTAGAGTTGAATTACCTGATTACCTTTCAAGGCAGCCGTCAGCCCTCCTCAGCCTTCCCGGCATGTACCTGTCCCATCATTTCTGTTCTTGTCATTTGCTACTGTTTCCATTTCACTCTGTCATAACTTTTCATTCACTCCAAAATGTTCCATCGAGGATGGCACAAAGAAATAGTTTCACAAGACAGAAGTCCAGAGAGCAAAGTTTCACACTTCAATATGTGATCCAAAGAGAGATCTGTTTCAAGCTTTCAAGAGGGCTGATGTGGATCTAAGGTAGTAGGCATAAAACAATTAAATAGATAATGGACATCTAAGAAAAGAATTTTGAGTATTCACTCTGTGTGTATCTGTGGAAAAGCATAATGCTCTGATTAGGTTTGCTTGCACTAAACCCTGCTCAGCAGATGTGGAATTATCATTGATTGGAACATTATTATGGATATGGTAAGAAAAAGGAACATGCCCAAACTCATTGAAGGTCACAATAATCTCTGATTATTCAGTTATCTAAGTAAAACTGAGAAGGAAAAAGGATATGTTTTTTAAAATGGTAATAGATGCGGGGATAAAATGCAGGACATAAAGATTCTCTTTAGTTAGTTACTTCTATTTTATGAATTATTGTTTAATTTTCTTTTTAAAGTTTTATTTTAAATTATGTGTAAATGTATGTGCCTATGTGGACATGTGAGCGCAGATGCCCAAGGAGGACAGAAGAGGGGGTCAGATCTTCTGGAGCTGGAGTTACGGTGTGTGGGAACTTTTTGCTCTGTGTGTTGGGAACCAAATTAGAAAGAGCTTATCTGTACCTATCAAATAACCTATTAGAATTTTGATAAGAGATGTGACAATTCTCCAAGTCAGTCAGGAGCAAATAACTTTTGTTTGATTAACCTATCATTTCAAAGCACATTATATTTCTTTGTTACTTCAATCTTAATATTTTATCATTGCATTGGAAGTCTCAGCATGAATATGATTATAAGTTTTAATTGGTTGACACTATTTCATTTTTTTAACAGTTGAAAATGAAATTATATCTGTAGTGGAATATTTAACTGAACTGTGTAAAGATGTGTTACATTTGTTTACACTGTGGAATATTACTTTAACTGTGTAAAGGTGTGTTACATTTGTTTCAGCTGCCTTTGTTAACAATGCAATGATGTGTTATATTTGTTTGTGCTGCATCTGTTTAGTTACATAGGGATGAGTTGCATTTGTTTCACTTTGCCAGTCTAGGGCATCTGATTGGTTTAATAAAGAGTTGAATGGCCAATAGCTAGGCAGAAGAGAAATAGTGGAGGCTGCCAGAGCCTGTAAAAATATACAGCAGATGACAACTAATATTTAACAAATTGACCCACCAGATAAATAATTCTCTGATGGGGACCCCCACCAGGCAAAGACCCAAAGACTGTGGAGTTATAGGCTGTGGATACCATTTGTTTATATCTGTGAATTTCTCATGTGCTGCCTCAATTCCTGCCTATAGTGAACAGCTGTGGGTTTCTTCCCACAGCTTATTGGTTGGTTGTTTTATACTTTTTGGGTACATTTAGTTCTGTGGATGGACAGGAAGACAATTCCTTCTTATATTTGTGCAGTTTTGGTGAATAAAATATTCCTTCATAGTTAAGTCTTTGTTCCACAAAATGGTGAGAAACTTAGAAGTCTGTTAGCTAGCTGACAATGCAATTATATGCAATTAGCTGATTTAAAACCTCAGAGCAAATTCAAACTAGACTATCTCTGTGAACAGATCAAGAGTTAAACCTTCACAGATAATGTAGAAAGACCGAGTTGCAGGTTTCTGGTCTGTTGAACCAAGGTTTTTAGACACAAAGCAACCTAAATTACTATGCCCATCTCTCTTGGCAGGTCTGACTGGAAGCACAGACCAGTGGCTACTCCCTACACAAATTCCTTAGCAATTAACTTGCCGCACGAACTTCTCATCTAAGTTTATGATACAAGACTCAAGGCTCAGCTAACTATTTATTGTTTAGATCCCAAAATTTATGTGAATGACAGGAAAAAGCAATTAACCAATTGACAAAGTCCTGAGAGAATCAGCTTTACATCCAGCTAATCATGGGAAAAGTTTCACAATTAGCCAAAATGTCAGAGGGTGATCTAACTTCACAGCCTTGAATAAAGAGTTACAAGTTTCTCTCCTTGAGATCTGGGGTTGCATGCAGGATAGAGAATGTATTTTTTTTGTCTGTCTGGGACACTTTCAATGCCAGTGCTTGTCAGGAAGTGTGGAAGCACTCAGAGCCATGCGCCCCCACCTCTGCTTTATAACCCCAACAGCCACGTGTTGCTATGGTTACTCACTCCCAGCTGTCTAGCTACACTTCCATGTTAAAGTTGCCTCCTGGCCCAAGAGAAACCAACACTTTCATGTTTTGTTTATCACAAAGTGATAGTCTATATTGTTAGTTACACTTAAGAAACGTGGAATAGCACATAACTTCTCTACTTCTTCTTTGACTTCTCAACAGTTTAGCTTTTTTCCTTTGTAGCCCTTTACAGGCTTTCTTCACAGGAGATAGCTGCTGCACCTGCAGCTGTGCCACTAATCAGAACACTGACAAGTTTATTTTGCATGTGTTGTCAGAATGGCTCTGCTCCTTATAGTTTACTCAAGTGCTGTGGGATAATGCTTTTGTACACTGGTTTAATAAAACACTGATTGGTCAGTAGCCAGGCAGGAAGTATAGTCAGGATAAGCAGACAAGGAGAATTCTGCAAGAGGAAGGTTGAGTCAGGAAACGCCAGCCTGCCATCCAGGGAGCAGCATGTGATGGCACACAGGTAAAGCCATGAAACACATGGCAACATATAGATTAACAAAAATGGGCTGAGTTTAATTGTAAGAGATAGTCAGTGGTAGGCCTGAGCTAATGGCTGAGCAGTTTTAATTAATATAAGCCTCTGTGTGTTTACTTGGGTCTGAGCGGCTGTGGACAGGGCGGGACACAAAAAAAAACCTTCAACTACACTCAAGGAATGCACTGTGACTCTCAGATGTAGCCTTTGTAACCCTTTTTATTGCTTAGAGCTTTCTGTTGAATGTGTATATGAGCTGTGTAGAACAAAAGAGCTGGTGAATTAGAACTGGAGAGGAATAAAGAATATGACCCTCAGTACAACGTGAGTCTTATTCCCTCAGATAGACAAGAATTGTTCCTAAGTCCTGCTCTTTGCAACCTTGGAACAGTCCTGGGAGCTGTCCTCACAGGCTACAATAGGATGCTGGTAGGCAGAGAGTATAAATAGGAGGATAAATCTAGGCTTGAAAATAATGAGAGAGGAGGAGGAGAAAAGAGGATGAAAGAGAGAGACATGCTTGGTGGTAGAAGCCAGACATTAGAAGCAATGGAAGATATACAGAAAGAAAAGGTAAAAAGCCTGGGGGCAAAACACAGATGAAGAGAAACAGGTTAATTTAAATTTAAACAGATTAATTTAAAGTTTAAACACCTAGCCAGAAATGAGCATAAGCTAAGGCTGAGCATTCAAAACTAATATTAAGTCTCAGTGTCATGATTTGGGAGTTGGTTGGTGGTCTCAAAAAAAAAAAAAAAAAAAACAAGCCTGCTACATATATCTGTAAGTGTTACTGATTGATGAACACATTTGATACATCATTTCCTTATCTGGAATGAATGATATCTTTATCACAACCGTTGTCCCACTCTGTCTGATCTTTTCTCTTTTTTAAATCAAATTTACTTTATTTTACTTATTATAACCACAACTATCTTGCTAACTAGCACTGGTCCTATCATTCTATGATGTTGGTACCAGGAATTAAATACAGGAAGTTAGTCTTAGCAGGAAGGATTTTACCCACTTAGCTATCATGTCAACCCTATTTTCAACTTTTAAACTATTTATTTGAGAGACATATATAGCTCATTTATATTTATTGTAATTGTTTGTTTTTGGTTTTTTTTCCCTAATTTTTTTTTTTTTTTTTGGTTTTTCAAGACAGGTTTCTCTGTGTAGTTTTGTGCCTGTCCTAGATTTCACTCTGTAGACCTGGCTGGCCTTGAACTCACAGAGATCTGCCTGGTTCTTCCTCCCAAGTGCTGGGATTAAAGGAGTGAACCACCACTGCCTGGCTTCCCTAAGTATTTCTGTGTATAAATATTAGAACATTTTAGAGTGACATCCTAAAATATTTATTTTATGTGTATGAATATTTGCCTCCATGTATGTTTGTGTACCATGTGTGTTCCTAGTGCCTGGGGAGGCCAAAAAAGGGTGTCAAATCCCTTGAATCTAGAGTTACTACATCTTAGGAGCCACATGTGGATGATAGGAACAGATCCTAGTCCTCTAGAAGAGCAGCAAGTATTATTATTTGCTAAGCAATCTCTCTAGTCCTCTAGAATAACATTTTGATTTGTTTTAGATTTTTTGAAATTGGATATGTAGAATGAACCACTATGCTAGAAAACAATAAATTAAGTAGCTTATGAACAACAGAAATTTCTGACAGTTGTAGAGGCTAGGAATTACAAAATTAAAGAGTAGACAGATTGGGTTTTTATTAATAGCTTGATTCTTATATTTTCATAGAGTGGAAAGTGGAAAGTGTGTTTTTTTAAGAATATAGATTAATCACAAGGTGATAATTGAATTTATTATGTACACATGTCCTACCTTCTAAATCCATCACACTGAGCAACAAGACATCAACCTATATATTTTTGAACAGATGCAACATCGTTCACCTTATGTCCCCATTTTTAATTTTCTTAGGGTTTTGCTATGTATGGTTTTATATAAATACACTTTTACCACTGTTTACCCAGAATCAGTTTTGTTTCCAAAACAGTTCAAAAGAAATATAGAAATCTTCTCAGTATTTATGTTTCCCTTGTAATTTATCCAATTAATAGTTGTGTGAATATACTAATTAACATACTAGAGAGTATCTATTTTTCATACTGAAGATTATTGTGCTGTAAGATTTTTATCCTTTGTTACTTATAATAGCTCTTTGAAACAGTTTTTGTTTCAGGTACTTTAAAATCTTTGTCTGGTACTTCATCTTTAACCTATTGGTGTTCATAAGTATTGACCAATTTTTAGTCAGTTTGAGTTCTTTTTTTTTTTCTTGACACAAAAGTGATTTTATAAAATGCAATTTGTGTGAGTCTGGTATTGTGTCACAGCACTGGAGAACTTATATCATGGCATTATCCAGTTTCCTATGATAGAAACATGACAGAAGAAATTAATAGGAATACTGCTTGCCTGCTGCCAGATCTACATAGACAGCTCAAGTCTTCACATAAGGTATATGAGAGAGTTTGGTCATTCATCAGTATATGTGTAACATCTCCTTTCACTGAGCTTCCAACAATATCTCCCTTACTGAAAGAACTATAAATGCTTCTATTGATTTTCACAGGACTCCATTAACTCTTAGAAGTGTTCTCATTCATTTATAGAAGTGAAAGTTCACACCCTCTGATATATCTTCTCTAGTACTTTAGGGTAGGAGAGACAACTACTCCTCAGAGATAGCAGAAGTCAAACTTACCAATAACACCAAGAAGAAGGCCACCAATTCCATATAGGAATGAAAGTCATTGTCCTCTGACTGAACTTTTCCTGATGAAGTAAGGGAGAAATAGAATCCCATATCAATGATGTTTCTTCAAAGCAAATAGGAGATATCACATAGGTAAACATATAGTGTCGTGGTTTGAGTGAGAACAACCCCCATAGCTGCATATTTGAATATTTTCTCTCCAGTTGTTGGAACTGGTTGTAAAGAGATGTGGACTTGTTGGAGGACGTGTGTCACTGGTGACAGGCTTTGGGGAGCCTATGATATTCCCAGATAACTCTCCCTGTCTTGTGATGATTTCTCGAGAGGTACCTCTCTTCTATTGCTCTAGCACCATGCCTGCTTGCCTAGTGCATGCTCCTTGTCATGTAGCTCATGGACTCTAATGCTCTGAAACTGTAAACCCCAAATAAACCCAAATATCCTATTAGTTGACTTTGTTATGGTGTCTTGTTACAACAATAGAAAAGTGAATATAATATACTCATACACATAACTATGGAAATTGATAAGTTCCTAATTTTGCAGTCTAGAAATCTAGAAATCCAGAAAAATTCAAGGCTGACACATGCTAAGTCCAAATCTGAGCACAGAAACTTCAAACTGACATGTCCCACATGTTAGGCAGGCAGGTTCAAGTTGTAGCAAAGTTCAAGTCTATAGGGAGAAAGCAACAGTAACAGAAACAAAATCAATAACAACAGAAAAAAATGTCAACCCATCACTAATAGAAAGCACAGAAACAGAAGTTCATTCTTGCACATGGGATGATTAGCGACTTCATTCTGATATTGGCTTCCACATATTAGATGAGGTGCTCCCATAACTTTCTCAGTCTATTGTTTCCATTGTTAATCTCATCCCAAGTCACTTTCTTGGATAGGCCTAGATAATGTTTGACTGACTGAGCAGTCAGTGACATGGTTAGTTTGATATATAGAATTAAACATCACAGGTACTTTCACCTAATGCGATATTACATGAGTATAATTCTATTTTCTTCAGTTTGATCTCAAACTTTTCTCTTATGTGGCCATGGGGAGTCAGTCATCTCTTTGTTGTTTATAACATATCCATTTCCTATAACTTTTCTTGACATTATAGATGTCCACTGGTTGATTGGGAGCATTTGTTGGTTTGTAGTTATTTTGATTTTTTGATTCAGTTATAACTTTTTTCTGATTCAAGTGTAAACACAAGGTATGCTTCTGGACTGATATATTAACTTTTATGGACTTTTATATATTAGCATATGAAATAGAGACCTGTCAAATTATAAACTCAAATTTTACTTTGTAGAGACAATTTACAAAAAAAAAATAATTTTATGTATGAATTTCTGGTCTCCAGTATTGAAAATCTTCTTTTTCCTCATTTTGTTCCTGTGAGGTATAGGAAACATATTTAAAGTCAATTGTTCATAGGTTGTTCCGCTTACATGTAAAAGCTATTCAAGGAATAGACCTTATGGGAGTTGAAATGATACAGGCAATACTGTTTCAAGCCTTGGGGGGAATATGTTTCTATGCTTTAATTTAATGCCTTGAAATAGAAGAAAATGTTTCAAGCATCATTTTTTCCTAGATATTCTCAGGCTTTTTGGAATGTTCCTATATTTTGCTATTTTAGCTGTAGTTTTTTTTTTCCCTGTGGCAGTGATGAGTATTTTAAAAAATAGCAGAATGTACCCAGCAACTGCATTGCTAACATAACAACTTAGGACTTCACAAATATTTAACATTCACAGCCATTTTGGTTTAAATTATTATCCATCATTGTCTTTCTGAAGGATGTAATCATATTATACTATAAAAGCCAATACTCAAAAACGCAGAACCTAGCACCTTTGAGTATGTGAAAAGAAGCTGCTTTAAAATATAATGCATTTTTTTCTTTTTTTTTCCCGTTTATTTTGTGTGCATTGGCATTTGCCTCCATGTATGTCTGTGTGAGGGTATCTAAACCCCTGGAACTGAAGTTACAGACAGTTTTGAGCTGCCTTGTGGGTACTGGGAATTGAACCTGGATGCTATGAAAGAGCAGCCATGCTTTTAACTGCTGATCCATCTCTCCAGCCTTAATGCATTGTTTATTATGAGGTGGCTATTTAATGTCAAATGGGTGTTCATATTCCACGGGAACATATAGTCAAGAGTTTATAGACTCTCAAGTTAAAATTTAATAAACAGCAAGCTAGCTATCAGAATCCCAGGTCACTACTGTGGGAATATCAAACATTAGTACTTCTCAAAGTCCTAATGAAAGAGATGATAATCATGTAATATAAACTACAGTTCAAATTTGTCATGGGGCCATTCCAAAAGCATGCTTGGTGAATAATATTACAAGCCACTGACAGGATTCATCATGTTTCTTTGAAATGAAAATATATTTCTCAACTGTGGGAAAAACACTCTGGTTAAACTTCTTTTAAAAAAATGTTTATTTTTCTCTCATACATTACCTCCTGACATTTGGCATTTCCTAATCATTTATTGCAAATGCACTCTACATTGGCAGATCATTACAATTAATATTTAAAACCTGTAAGTGCATAGAAAAAATTTTATAGATGAAGTAATTAAAACCTTGCCATATATTTGCATTCAAATGTGTGTGCATGAATGAGTATTTATCTGTCCCTTCCTTCTGCTGCCCCAAATAATATTTTTCTACCCTGGCAGAAGAAGAACTGTCAGAAAATTTTGCTTTCATAAAGACTGGAGAGTTTACTGAATGAAAGAGAAAAATAAGATGTTCAATTTGAGGATATATAACCTTGAAAGACTCTGGAGAAACTTTAAGGGTTTAATAATGCATGTGAAGTTATTCTGGAAATTCAAATATGCAACTCAGTTCTAAAGACTTGTCCACAACATTTCTTCTTGGAGTTGCAGGAAATCCTTTTGATTTCCATGAAAAATGTACATGTGATATATAATATACTATAACGAAGAGTCACTTTAACAATGCCACTAACGTTACAAGGGCATTGTTTTAAATTCAATCCTTAATAATACTATATACTTCTAGGTAAAATAATTTGTAGCACAATATGAATTTTGTGATAATGCCTTATTAAATCTAAGGTACACTGGTGCTCTGCATTCACACAGAACGAAGTTGTTAGGTCAAGACAAGGCTGCAGTCTCCCCTTTCTTTACTTGTTCCATACTTTCTCCCTTTCAATACTGTCACCTAAGAAAAATACTATTTGGTATCAGTGTACCCCAAAATGCTGCTTATTTTACAATTTCAACAAAGATGCTCTGTAGAAAGCAATGATGATTCAGCTTGTCAATGGGGGTTTCAATAAGGAATGATGGTTTTCTAAGAAACTGCTTTAGATATATGGCCATCATTTGGATTTGGATGAGACTTTCAGGTCCAGTAAATCACACTGTACAGCGCACTGAGTTGCTCTCCCACCTGGACCTTGACCATAAGGAACAGTGCAGTGTTTCAATGCCCATTGTTTTCTATTAGAGGCTTTGGGTTGTAAACAGTCTTGAACGCAGTGGTTATGCATTTTAATATTTAAACACTTCATGAATAGAAGTATTCTGACAAGAATAAGAGAGACAGGTTCCTGTTAGTACAAAACTCTTGCATTTCTCTGAAAAGACTCTACCTGCTCATGTAGCGTGATTATGCTGCATAGAAGGAAACTCAGATATGGAGTAATTGCTATCAGCTATCATTTTTCTGTAACTATCCCACTAACCTTATGTATAACATTAAAAAGTGGCTTTCATTATAGTAGACTTCTATTTCTTTTTAATTGCTTCCATTTTTCTTGAAGTCATTAATATTCAAAAATTCAATCACTGCACTCACTTCATTTCCTCTTTGAGATTCTTAGATGAAAGACTTCATAAAGCTATAAAACACAAAGAATTATTTCCATATTGGGATAGTTTTTAAAGCAGGATTTGGAAACCTTGCTTCAGACAGAATAAACCTGGCCTCTTTTGATATCCAACAGCTTAAAAATTACTTCAGAGAAAATGTTCTTAGGATCGGGTCCTTTTGTCTCCTCTGATAATTGTTTAAATGTCCACATTTTACTCCGGGTTTTGTCCCCTTGAGATTTCTTTTTTATTCTAATCACATGCAATTTTCGTGAACACTAAAAATATGTTTTAAATTTGGAGATTTATTTCAGTAACACTGGCCTTTCTTCCTTCAGAGGGCAGTGCTGAAAGTGCTATTTTGCATTTGTCTTTTACACATATTTTGTTCCTTGAACCTCTGCAATTTAAAGTACTTCAATTCTGTCCTTACAGTAATAGTGATTCGCTTATTTGTAAGTTCTGGTAAAATGTACTCTAGGGTTATTTAAAATTAAAATGCATATGTAGGGAGGAATGCTCTCATGTTCTTCAGACATTTTGATTAAATTGACTACAAGTATTACATATACACTTTACCGAGTAACATATTGTCATAATTTTATACAGTGGTCTCTATTCCTTTTCTTTGCCTCTATCTTTTATACACTTATGATCACTTTTATATAATCTACTGACATTTCCAAAATGTGATAGACATATTTTTGATAAAGTATACCTCAGATAAACAACTTAAAAGAGGTGTGGTGGTATTGTGTTCCCCGAAATATTGTGCACCCTAATAAACTTATCTGGGGTCAGAGACAGAACAACCACAATATTAAACATAGAGAATAGGCAGTGGTAGTACACGCCTTTAATCCCAGCACTTGGGAGGCAGAGCTAGGCAGAAATCCATGTGTTCAAGGATACAGCCAAGCATGGTAACTCACGCCTTTAATCCCAGAAAGCGAGCCTTTAATCCCAGGGAGTAATAGTAGAAGGCAGAAAGATATATAAGGCGTGAGGACTAGGAACAAGAAGCATTTGGCCTGGTTAAGCATTTGGCTGGTTAAGCTTTCAGGCTTCTGGCAGCAGTTCAGCTGAGGGCCATTCGGATATGAGGACTCAGAGGCCTCCAGTCTGAGGAAACAAGACCAGCTGAGGATCCGGCGAGATTCCAGCTACAAAGAGGACAATTTTGACTAATGGTTTCAGGACTTTTCATCTAAAGTCACTTAGACTCATCATTTTGAGTCAGGACATTGTACCACCTTGCAAGAAGTTTATGGTGGAGCAGGTATGTTTACAATTCAGGGACTGGGACTAAAATAAAAATGAGAGGGGCAAGACCACTATCCCTTCAATTAGCACAGAGCCAATGACCTAACTCTTCTATAATATCTTAACTACTACAGGATTTTGCCCCCAGTTATTTCACAATCTGGTAAGTAACCCCATAGCTTATGGGCCTTTTAGGAACACTGAAGAACAAAAACATAGCACTCTCATCCTTTGCCATTTTTTAAGTTTACATGCTCATTATTTGAATACATTCTCGGGTATTTTTTTGACATTCTGTATAATCTTCAAGTCCTTTGTACTAGGCATAATTTCTTATTATGAAAATGATCTTTTCTTTCCATTGTTCCAAAAACAACTCTACATTTATCATGTATATGTTTGTTTGAAGACTGTTTTGGTCTCATATGCCTTGATGATGAAGTCAGAATTTGTAATTAACAGCAGTGTGAAAGTTGCTTCTAGTATTACTCCAGTAATTAGGTGTCCAAATGGACACATAGAAAATTCAGGAAAATGCCGCTTAGTATTCCTGCTATTTCTGTTACGCTGCATTTCAATCTCCTCTGATGTTAATATTGGATCCTGTTCTACACTAAGAGGCTATAGAAGAGCCAAAAAGAAAATGAATTACCATTGCATCATTAGTTATCTTCTCTGGTAAGAATGAATTAACTTTATCGTAGAGTCTGTATTAATTACTACCCATTGATGATAAAATGTATAATTGAGCTATGGATTCATAGGTTTACAGTCCATAATGCTGAAACAAAGTCACTATGTCAGGAAGAGATAGGAATTCATTTCTTGATCTGCAAGGATGGGTGTATAAGCTGCTTTTCTTTCTATAATTTTAGTTATAACGATTGATTGTGGTGGGAAAATCTTAAATATAAAATTCTGAAAATAATTAATGAATTTTGTATTGCACATGAAGTATTATAATGAATTTTACAACCTCTCAGTCAGTCCTTCCAGGTAAGTGAATATTCCTTTGTCTAGCAATTTGTTATGTTTATGCAACACACCTACTAGTCATTCATAGATTTCTATGTCTGCAGATCCACAGTGCTTTGTTCATGTATGTTTATTTTACTGGATGTAATGTCACTGGATGACAGAGGTGGTGGTCTCACACATTGTCAGAGGAGCTTTAAAAATGCTTGTTTAAGTGGAAAGATGAAAACTTGGGATTTAATAATGACATATATTAAATTTGGTAAAACCTGTGATAAAATCCACTGCTCAATTCTTGAAATTAGTTTTTTTAAATATTCATATTTTGCTAGGTGTAACTTAAAATTGTAAGTGGAAAGACCACAGTGGGTAAAAAGTGCTCATATAAAAAGCAAAAGCAATTGAACTACATGGTTTGGTATTATTTGTGTTTCCATGAATCTGGTGGAGATCTTGGAAGCGGTCTGTTGAGGACAGGGGAGGCTACTGTTGTAATTGTTAAATCATGGAAGAACTGGATACAGAGGATGAACAATACATATTCCTGTTTCTTAAAAATATTTCACTTTTTTTTTCCAGAATCACTTTTTCATTTTAATATCCTGAATAAGGTAGTGAATTTTACACTTAAAATCAGACTTGTAAAAACAATGTAATTATCATTTGACTCTATATGATCAATTTATACTTTTTGAAATTGGGCTTACTTGGAAGTTGAATAAATTAAAATAAAGCTTGATAAAAAGCGTATGTGAAGAAAAACAAAATAGTTATTTGGACTTCATCTCTCCTACCTTGAAATTATATTTCTACACAAAATATCCTCCAACACAAAGAAATTTTAAACAAAATCCACAATTTCTAGGGTGAATGTGCATAATAGTATTTTTATGTTACTATTTTATGGAAGATATTTCAGCATTTACTGTTATCAAGAACATAACTGTTGAGAGCTTTTTTATTTGGAGTAGGTTTTGGATTCTGTCCAATCCATCTACAGTTTCTATAAAATGTTGAAAATTACTGCAGTTGAAATTGCTTGATTGTAGTCCATTATAATGGGATTAACATAAAATGTCTTGAGAAACATTTCAAAGTAATAAGCTTCACAGAGTTATTCGATTTGTAGCTGTTGGTCACTAAAGTAATCTATGCAAACTAGAAATATTGCATTTAGATAGGAATTTCTAATTTGGACTTTAAAAATTGTTAACTAAATTTGCATGTCTTTTTTTTTTTTTTGAAAAGTAAAGAGCCATTACCATAACTGTACTTCTGAATCTCATTCTGAACTTTGAAAACAAGTGTGTTTTTATTAAAAACATATATTTGTGGGTGTGTGTACATGTATGCTTATGTTCATTTTTCATGTGTTCTTGCATTTATGGGTGTGGGTACACATACATGTAGAGTCAGAGGCCAGTCTTGATCACTATTCCCTTTCAGGCATCACCCAATCTATTTTTGGAGAAAGAACTCATAGATTTTTGCTCGGCTTTCTGGCCAAGGAACCAAGGAGATATAAGTGTCTCCGTGTCCCATTGTTGGTATTACAATTATGCCACTACATCTCATTTTTTTCCTGTGGTTGCAGGACATAAAAACTCATGAGTAGTCATGCTTGCTTGGCAAGAACATAGCGACTGAGGTATCACTGTATTTCACAAACATTTTGTGTAAAACAAGAAACAGTTTTCTCTTTTTTTTTCAAATCATGTCATGAGGTAATAATTCAAAAATATTAATATAAGACACGAGCCAGGGAGTCAGTCTCTGACTCGTAAACACACTAAAAATAACAGGAGGCCTCAACTGCAGTTTCACAGAAAGACTTTTATTTTCAAATTCTTAACTTTAGTTTGTCAGGAAATTAAGTTCAAAATCTGACAGCAGCAACATCTAGAGAAGCTTCACTTTTTAATTGCAGCATTTCTCCAAAACTACAATCAAGACACTCATTTAAACTGTGAAATCTTCTGATTTGTTTTGGGGGCTTTAAGTGATCATATTCTTCTGAAACCACAGAGCCATTGAATGGTTCTAAGAGCAGCTCTCAATGCCCTGTAGACTATAAAGAACCTTTCTTTAGGAGAAGGACTGTAGAGTATGATGGAACCTATTCAAATCATCCATTTTTTTTCTCAAAATTTCTAGATAAAAAAAAATGAAGTATCAAGAGTCGGATTACAAAGATTCTTCTTTTTATTGGAATAATATATTATTAAAGAGGTAATATGGAGTCTCTAGCTGAGTAAGGTAACACAGGCTCAGAAATACACGTATAGTATTTATTCATTTATACGTGGACGTTAGCTGTTTTGACTTTAATAAGGGAGCTACCGTCCTACAGTTCATATAACTACAGAGTTTAGGGAAAGAGTAAGAGACTGGGATCAGGGATGGATTTCTCTAGGAAGGGGAAATAGAACAGATAATTATGGATGGATGGGAGAGGAAGGAATGGGGGGATCGAATGGGGAGGGAAAGGGAAGAGGGAATAAAGAAAGGAATACAAGGAGGTAAAACCAAAACTAAGTGCTATTTGAGGGTTGTATAGAAACTGAATAAGAGTAGATGCTTCCTAAAATATAAACATATATGTAGGTTATCTAAAAGATATCTATAAATAATGCTTGAGATAGAGCCCCAAATGGGCATCTCTCATCACCAAATGAAGTTTCATGTACTGGGAATGAATGGGTCACACCTAATTGTGTTGTTGGATGAAGGGGGTCACATGAAATCCCCAAACCACCCAGGCTATTGCCAAGGCTGCTAGTTGCTCTCCACAAATTAATGGTAAAACCCTATTGCAGAGGAGAACATGTAAAAAGCTCACTGAACATGGAGAAGAAAAGCTGGTGCCTACTTAGAGCCTTCCCCCCTACTGACTAGTGTTCAGGGTACTGGAAAGTACTCTGCACTATCAAAGGAGAAAGGTAAATACCAACCTAGCCACAAACTCTTTGATCTGCAATGATGGCCTGCCTTCAAGATGCTCTGATACAATTGGCACAAAGCTTACAGGAATAACTAACCAATATCTGATTGTTTCTAAAGAGCATTCCATGAGATGGAACCCATGCCCAATATTGCTCAGATGGCCAAAAACCTGAGACCAGTTAGTCCAGGAACCTAAGGGAAATAAAAATATTACCATTCTGCTAAAGAAACATAGCAACAAAGTGAATCCTAATCACATTCTGCTATATTTATAGCTATTATTCAATAATCCTAGAGAATCTTTTCCCTTCAGTAGATGGGAATAAATACAGAAACTGATATCCAGACAATGCACAAAGTATGACCAACTTTTGGATACTCAGTCCTAAATGTGTATTCTCCATCTAATTTCTCCCCCTGTGGCCCAGAGAACACTGTTGAAGAGGAGGCAAAAAAAAGTATAAGAGCCAGAAGGAATGGATGGGGGAACACTAAGGAAATCAGGCACTCCAAACACATCATGACCATTGCTTACATTAATGCGCAGACTTTAGAAGCATGTAAAGAGCCTTCATGGGTCTGCACCAGATAGTGTCCTAGAGCTGAGAGGAGAAGAGGACACATGTTCCCATCCCTTACACAGATGCCAGCTCCAATTGTTAACCACTTGCAAATGAAAACAATACATTTTTCAAGGGAGTCTCAGTGGGAAAACAAACCACTCTTAAGGGTAGGCCCCATGCCCGGGAGTAGATGGCCAGCACAAAACAAACTAATGGCATCTGGGCAGATTCTTTGCATCATAAAATTTCATCAAGATTTTTTTTTAATCTTACAGAAGCTTTGCATATATATCATGCTTCGTGTTTTGTACGTGTGTTCCTATGTGTGTGGACATGGATGTCTCTGGACTTATATAAGCTTTTGTGCTTTTTTTGTTGGCTCTGTTTCTTCTGCTTGTTTGTGTTTTTCTCCCTATTTTGATATGTTTGCTTTTCTTATATCTTGTTTTATTATTATTCTTTAAATGTCTGTTCATTTTCTAACAAGAGATAAAGAATGTGGGTTCAGATTAGAGAGAAGTGGGGAAGATTTTGGAAGAGTTGGGGTGAGCGAACCATAAGAATATATTCTATGAAAAAAATCTGTTTTCAATAAAAGAAAAAAATTTAAAAAAAGTTTTAAAAATAAAAAAATGGACTGTTTTCACAATAAAGAGAAATGACCAGTGAACTGTGATCTCCAAAAGGTTCTAAAAATAAACTCTTTCTTCTCTAAATCAAAGAGGGTTAATATGCAATCACTGATACTTGCTCATTCTAATAACAAGAAAGCTTTAATGACAGAACAGTAATCACACAAGGGATACCAAAGTAAGAATTTTCACACAAGAGTAATGAAATTTGCAGATGCATGATAATGACCACAGGTTTCATACATGAGATTGTTCTGTGACTTGCTTGAGTCAGAGGAGACAACAGCAAGGGAGGGATGATGATGTAGCACCAAATCATGGACTTAGAGCAGCATTCTCTCACTGCACCACAGTACTATAATTCCCACTCCACATTACTAGGATGGGAACACTTGATTTCCAGGCACTGAATGCTAGACACAAGCCTATCTGAAATAATTCAAAGGAATCCAGATCACTCTCTTTCTTTACTCACAATCTTCAGAATCTTGTTGATGAAGATCTGAATGTGAGAGATTCCTTGGTAAGATAGCTAATTAGAAATACTGGTACATCTCAGAATGCCAGAAATTAATGACACAATTGACTTATGGAATGCAAGACTATGGTCCATATGCTAAGAATTTGGCATTATTATTGTTTATGATAATAATAATTATTATTGAATTTTTTTCAGTTGACTTAAATACAGCTAATATATTTGTAGATGTAGAATAAAATATAAATGCTTATGCACATTTTTCTCAGTTAGTTAATTCTAATATTAAGCATCATTTTAAAGAAGGAAAAATACAGTCTACTTTTAGAATTTCAATACATGAAAATGTTGAATGAGCAATTATAAATTTTAGGAGCTACACTGTAATCGAATGTAAAAGTGATCAGTCTTTCTTCTAAAGACTCAGACATGCTTTATCTGGAGGTGACCTAAACGCTCACTATTTTTACATGCCACAACTAGTGCAAATGATTAACAGAAGACGATTGTATGGGGCTGAACTTTTACAAATGCATTTTAACTTTTTGCAGAGTTCTTAAATAAAGTACTATAATGTGCTTTGCCCACAGAGAGGAAAATGCATGTTTCTATTCTTAGATGAGTGCTTCATAAAGGTTCTCTGTGTTTTTCTTCCTTGGAACATCTTGCAGTGGCTCTGTTCCGAATCAGTTGTGGTTTGATGCTCAAGTAGGCTATAATATGTCACATGCCAGATTTAAATTTTATTTTGTTTTTTAAAATTAGTTGAATTTAAAACATGTATTATGAGAAGAAGCATATCACACAGGAGCCATTTATCAGATAATCTAAGTTGATATGATGTCAGAGAGGTGATTGGTTGCTTAGGTCCCTTCTTTTCTAAAGGAATTCCTGATTGCTCAAATGATACTTTTCCTATTTTCATGTCCATGTACACTGGGAGAAGCTGAGACATTTAGCCATAAAAGAAACCCACCTGCTTTTTAAAGTTATCTTTCCTTTATGCTTGGATGGTATTAAATTTTGGTCAATAGAATATGATGAATAAATTTCTGGCAACATAAGGGAAAATTTCTTTGCTTTCTTGAGAAAACCATTGCAGAATTCGGAATGTATATCAGTAAAAGAGAAGTTGCTTGCTTGCCTGAGGTCCTGGACTCAATGCACACACATACACACCCACCCACACATGCACACCCACACAGAGAAAAAGAGAAAGACAGAGAAAGAGAGACAGAGACAGAGATGGATAGAGACACACAAAGACAGACAGAGACACAGAGAGACAAAGAGACAGAGAGATCATATGAAGAAACAATTTACCATTCCTTCTTACCTTCAAAAATAAATCTGAAAAAGTTTTAAATATTGTGGAAGAATGTCAAGCACTCTGCTGTGGTGATATATTGTGTACCCTAATAAACTTGCCTGAGGATCAGAGGACAGAGCCAGCCACTAGATTAGACATAGAGGTCAGGCAGCAGTAGCACACACCTTTAATCCTATCACTTCATACCTCATGCCTTTGCTTAGGAAGCATAAATGCCTTTAATCCCTAGAAGTAATATGGCAGGGCAGAGAAAGGTATATAAGGCATGAGGAAACAGGAACTCTCTCTTTAGGTTGAGGATTTAGTAGAGGTAAGAACTAGTGGCTGGATGTTGTGCTTCTCTGATCTGTCAGCTTTCACCCTGATATCTGGCTCTGGGGATGTTTATTAAAAGACCATCTAGAGTTAACAATACTATGCCAGTACATGGTGTGGCCAGTGCAAGAAGTTTACTGACCTATTAAACATATTTGACTTTTTAAATATCTGTTAAATGATATGGTGTTTTACTAAGAATTTAACTGATTCATGTTGTACAGTACTCAAAGTTACAGATTTTCATATATATTCATATGATATCTGCATGTCTTATTTCACAGTCCTTTTGCTTCTATTCTTATTTTTAAATTTTTAGAATTCTCTGGTACTTCTATAATTATTTTTAAATCAAAAGTGTCTGTTGGCCTGAAAGAAAACCAATGTAAAAATTAAAAAAAATAGGAACATAATGTTTTCTAGAACCATTTGTCTCTACGCAAATAAGTCCGAAACTCAGAAAGACAGACTGTTTATTTAATGTTAAATGTTAAATGTAAGAAGGGAGATTTGATCATCATTGTCATCCATTCATTCTAAGTTGCATACAACTTGCTTGATGTGATTATTTTAATGAAATTTTTTTAGAAAGATACATTAACTTGACATTAGTTGCCATCTAGAATCTCTATATAGTAGTTTTGGCCAAAAGACAAAATTTTTCCTATTACCTGTTTAGAAAATTCAACTTGACTCACATGCTGTGGCAAAAATGAAAATATGATTATATTATCTGTGCTTTGCCTTAGTGGCATACCAAACCAAATTTCAAAAGCTTAGTGTTTTCACAGGCACAAAATTTTATTTCTTGCTCTAAGTCTCATTATCTTTTCAAAACGTATCATTGGCTGAGGTAGCTCTGCTCTTGGGTGCATATTGAATTCAGATATGGCTTCCTTTGGAATTAGCAGCTCTTTGGAAATGCATGCTCTTCACATAGCAAGCAGCAAAGCAAAAGTCTATAAAGAATCTGGTATGCCTCTTCCTGCTTCCACTGGGCAATGATGCCATTGTGCATTAAGTTGGCGGGTGCAAGTCACATGTAAATATGATCCTCAGTGTCCTAGGGAACTGTGGTAGATTTGGAGACTTAGTGGGTCAGGATGGTTACATGATCTGTGAAAAATACTGTCTTATATAAGGCTATGTGTATTAGCTAAAATTTCAAAAGACCAGTGACACATTGGTCATTCAACTTTTCTCTAATTATTAATACTGAAACACACATTTTAATATGCAAGCTCAAAAAATTAAATTCTCCAAATATTGTATATACTCAAACCTCCATTTTCATGAAGACAGTATTTTTCTCAAACCTGTTTATTTTCATGAATTTTACTGAGACATTTATATAACTAATCTATTAAAAATTAGAGCATATCTATCAATTATTAGCCATGAAATACAAGATACATGCACACAGCAACTTTCTACCATTTATTTTGAATAATAGCCAACACAGAAAAAAGTTTTGAGTTGTGTACACAAGTACCTTAGTTTTTTGACTTGCAATTTTTGAAATGTAGCATTAGATAATCAAAATTTTCTGTGTAATAGTTCTTTCATTTAAATGAATGTCTGTGTGACCATGAGGGCTCGTGTATCATCCCAATTTTCAAGAGACTTGTCAGTTTGAGGACAGCTTGGGGCTATATAGTGAGTTCCAACCACTCTAGCTACTTAATGAGTCACTATCTAAATCTTCATTCACAAGACCTGCACAAGTCCAGGCCCATCTAAATTACAGCATGCATAGAGAAGAAGCCTAGGAAATCCCACCCATGGTTGAGGAGTTATTAAAAGTTGATGGCTACTAAGGAGAGAAGAGTGTGTTTATTCAGTGATGTCGGCCGTGATTGGTTTCTTATACTCTAATGAAGAGCCTTATACCCACACATGCAATGGCAACACTAACTGGACTAAAGGGGTTAAGAAAGGAATACAGGAAGTTGGAGAGAAGTGGTGGAGAGAGGCATGGGAAGAGTGGAGGAAAGGACATAGGGGTGGATTCGATCAAAATACAATGCATAGAAACATGAATCTCTTAAACAATAGATATAAAAATTAATAAACGATCACAAAGCTTACACTGGGTTGCTTATTTCTCTAAAAGGAACACTTTAGATAAATTAAATTTGATGGAGTTGACACTGGCAGCAAAGCATTAATGAATCAAGCAGCCTCTTGTAAGTGGAGAAAACACCCCAGCAGAGATGTCGTAGCATACAAAGAGAACTTGATTGGTTGTATCTAAGCATTCACCTTACACAATCATGTCTGAACACTTAAAAGCATATCATTCGCTGATACATGGCTGCTATATATGGGTGAGATTTGGGTGCATGTTATAAGCATGTATGGTTAAGATGTACTTGATTTACAATTTGGTATACATTGCAAACTAGTATGTGGATGTAGAATTGACCTATAATTAATTTAGGGCTTCAACTATCTTGATGGGCTAATCTCCTTTGGTGCTAGTCTATTACCAGCCTAATCTGTGCCATTTCATATGACTGAATACAGCCTTGAGTTTCTTCCTGAAGACATTTCCAGCTCTTTTCACTGGTCCTGGAATCTTTACCACCTGCCCATTCTGACAGTGGAAAAGGGTCAAGGGTCCATTTGTTAAACAAGAATGTGTGAAATACTAGAAGCTCACATGCTATACCTTAGCAAAACCTGGAAATGAAAAAATAACAAAGGAACTCTGAACTAGAAAAGGAGGCATTTTTTCAGATAGCATCCTTTTCACACTTTCTAGCATGATCAAAAGTGAATTCATGAACCCAGAGGCAGAGAAATCAATAAAAGATACCAGTTTCAAGCTACCTGTAATTTCTGTCAAGATTTTTTCAGTTGTAGGGTAGATAAAAATGCATTTTTCCTTTTGTATCAGACCGATTTAGTTAAATTTACATGCATAAGGAAAATTAAGTTGAACGCAATTCTACAGTAGTTACCATGGAATTACCTTCAAGTGCTATAAAACACACATGTGTGCAAGTATGTACAAACACACAAACACACAGACACAGGCACTCAGGCTCGCACACACAAACTCACACACATTCACTCACACAAGCATGCACACACACATGAACATGCAGATACATACTCCTCCTCTCTTTTATGTCTTCTTTGGAAGTAGTATTAAAATGATGATGGGTGGTTTGCAAGTGGGCAAAATGTTGCTGAATTTTGTGATGATTCTCTCAAAATCCTAACTATTTGAAAATTCATTGCAACATTATGCTCATACAGATAGAAATATGCTATATGTCAGAATCAAAGTACTGGATTATGCTGCATAAGTTAATAAAAGTAATTGTTTCTATTACATTATTAAGGTCATTGTAATTACATTTTAATTTCCATTCTTAAATTTATGGCATTGCACAGAACAAATTTTTGATTTATTATTTTATTTTATATGTATGAGTGTTTTACTTACATGTATTTATGTGATCCACATGTATGTTTAGTGTCCATGGTAGCCTAAAGGGGAGTAATATTCCCTAGAATTGGAGTTTCTGGATGTTGTGAGCATCCACATCAGTGCTAGGCATCAAACCTGGGTCCTCTGCACAAGCAGCCGGTGTTCTTAACTGGTGAAATATCTCTTCAGCCCTGAAGGATATTTTCATATAAATATGATAAGTCAAGGTTAATAGATGTAAACAGTCTGCAGTGATATTTTTATTAGAATTTTATAATAATTAGTATTTGATTCTAAAACACCCATTCAAGAACATACTGAAAATTAATTGAAATCTAACAATTCTATTAACAACACAGATGGTCTATCACAATACTAGGTAAAACATTTGATATTTTTGTCAGATTAAAACCACAGATATGTTTCCTGATTTTATTCATACTTCTCTATTTTTTTATCAGTTTGTATATGAGTCAGAATTTAATACTGGTAAAGTTTGGAAATGGTGTGCCCTCAACTGTTGCTGGAGAGCTTCTCTCCAGGTCCCACCAAGGCCCCGCAGTCCCACAATCCACATATAAAATAACCACTCAGACACTTATATTACTTATAAACTGTATGGCCATGGCAGGCTTCTTGTTATCTACTTCTTTTATCTTAAATTAACCCATTTTTATTAATCTATAAGTTGCCATGTGGCTCGTGGCTTACCAGTACCTTACATCTCGCTTGTCATGGCAGTGGCTGGCAGTGTCTCCCTCCGCCTTCCTGTTCCCTCAATTCTCCTCTCTGTTAGTCCCACCTATACTTCCTGCCTGGCTACTGGCCAATCAGTGTTTTATTTATTAACCAATCAGAGCAACACATTTGCCATACAGAACATCCCACAGCACTCAACTTTCTTGGGAATCTGATAATTTTTAACATATCCTGCCGGGCGGTGGTGGCACACGCCTTTAATCCCAGCACTCGGGAGGCAGAGCCAGACGGATCTCTGTGAGTTCGAGGCCAGCCTGGTCTACCAAGTGAGTTCCAGGAAAGACACAAAGCTACACAGAGAAACCCTGTCTTGAAAAAAACCAAAAAAAAAAAAAAAGTTATAAAAACATATCCTAAATATAAATCTCAGGTACTAAAAAAAAAAAAAAAAAATGGCCAAGCTGATAAATCAACAGTAGAGAGAATTGATCTGGAATGATTGGGGCACAAAAGCAACAGATTATGAAGGAACTGATGCATAAAATATCTCCAGACAAAAAATAATTCTTGGTGGTAGTGTGTTTTTTCTTATAATAAAATTATAATCTTATCAAAAGTAGAGATGAACTAAGATCTTCACACACAAAGATACTGCATTTCTTTTAAGGTTTCAATATTCAGACCCTAGCTTGAGGATTTTCTGAAAAGAACCTGAATTATCTAGCAGCCAATCGAATACCACTTCCTTAACTGAATTGATGGTTTGAATTATTGGTGGTCTATTCAATTCTGTGGATTTGTTGCTAGATTACTTTCAGGATTATTGAAAGGAAATACTATTTTTTCTCTAAACCATTGTTCCTCAGCACATTACAAAATTGTAAATAAAGAAAATAGATTATTTGAGATAATTTATTTGAAAATCCAATGAATATATATTTTAAAAAGGTAGTCTAAATAAATCTATTCTACATAGCACTCTAGTGCCTATCTCAAGAGTGTTGTTAATCATTTCCCAGGTTTTACAAAGTAGACTTTAATATATTTCACACTGTTTTGTAAATAAGCACCCTATTTCTAATATATATCAAAGCATTGTTTTTCTATGCTGTTTCCTTTACTTCGATAGTGTCTTTTGACTTTCAATTGTCTTCTTCAGGCATGCCAGGAGACATTTAATGATGCCGTTATTGGTATGAGGGATAGATGACTCTTACTTCAATATGTATTATATGATATGTACCAGAATCTCTGATATCTGTAGAATAGAAGTTAGTAAAACTCGTTGCTATCAGTTGGGACACACATCTTTCCAGATGTTACTGAATATTTTTTTCTTTGTGATGGGCAAAATTCTGTTAAGAATCCCTACTTTTGGAAAGTCTGGATTCTCTTCCTGTTACTTACTTTCTTTACTTATGGTTAGAGAACAACTAAGTAAATTAGTTACAGAGTCTATGATTATAAGCTATTACACAGTAGCCCTTGTACTGACAGAATCTACTGAGGTGTTTACCTTGTGATTTACTGCATTCTTTTGATATTCCCAATAAATTTACTTTTCGCATATTTAAAACACTAATCTTTACCATCATAAAACTCAATCATGAATTAAGCTTCCTGAGAGATTAAATCAAGTCATAAGTTAGTTTATATCCTTTAAGACTAAATTTGGATAAACTGAAGTAGAGTAGAGAAAATAATCACAAAATATTTAGAAAGGTTTTTGATGTAATTGAAGACTAGGTAGTTATAATTATGGTTTTCCTTGGTTATGATAAGAGATAAGGTAGATATGAAACCTTGGACTCAAAAATATAGGAAAGATAGGATATCTTCTTTAATTTTGCCAAATACAAATAGACTAGATATTGTAGCTATAATTCTTGCTTGATAACAGTTTTTGTTATGTGTAGTTTTTCTATGTTGAAGTATTTCCTTTCGAATAGAAAGAAAAGGGGAAATGATGGGGAATGTCTTTCTGTATGCTGTGAATATATGTGGCTCTGATTGGTTGATAAATAAAATGCTGATTGACCAGTAGCCAGGCAGGAATTATAGGTAGGATAAGTAGACAAGGAGAATTCTTGGAAGAGGAAGGCTGAGTCAGGAGACACCCGCTTGCTGTCCAGAGAGCAGCATGTAATGGCACACAGGTAAAGCCATGGAACACATGGCAACATATAGATAAACAGAAATGGACTGAATTTAAGAGTAAGAGATAGTCAGTAGTAAGCCTGAGATAATGGCTATAGTTTAAAAATAATATTAGCCCATGTGTGTTTATTTGGGTCTGAGCAGCTGTGGGACTGGTAGGTGAGAGAGATTTGTCCTGGCCACAGGCCAGGTACGATACAGGAAAATTTTCAGCTATAGGTTTTAGCCTCAGTTTTTGGCATAAAGCTTACTTCAGACATCACTCCTCATTGATTTTATTGAATTTAATCTCTATTGAGCAAGGCTTAAGGTTTTGTAAGTGCAATTCTATCTTTACAGGTAGGTCCTAGAAGTAATTGCTATTTTTATAAGTAATTACCATTTATATAATTATATTAGGAAGACTGGTAACTCAAAAGATGGCTAGAATTGAATGGTGACATTCTGAAGTGTGACACTGCCATCATGCTTTTGACATTTTCTTAAGCACTGTGAAGAAGTGAGGAAAATGGGTGAGAAGTTACTAACACAGCTTTGTACTCTCAAATAGCATCATCATTAAGACCAAAGTCTTATAGGTTATTATCTTGCAACTTTATGATAGTTAAACCATGAAATATGCATATTCTATGAATTCTGTTCAAATTAATGTATGTAATAGATTAATGCTGTGGTTTTAATTATTAGAGGAATTAATTACTTGTATTTGAGTAGCCTAAATAGCTGTCCTGTTCATTATTGTGTGTGTGCTGACTCCAACCTGACAGAGCTCCCCTGTTGTCTCATCCACCTGTTCCAAATTGACATCCAAATGCTCTTTCCCTGGGGCTTCCTTTTTTAATATTGGCTATGAAGGAAAGTGATGCCTATTCTCGTTTTTGACTTTCTGATAATACCCTTGCTAAGATCTGGGGCCATTATAATGACCTTTCATCACTGATTGAGGTCATTTTATTTAAGCTTATGAGAGTTTTCTGTTAATATAGTCATCTTGTATATGTAATGTGACAAAATATTTATTGATTCAAATATTAAAACACATGCATGCATGTGTGTGTATATCATGGAATGAATCAAATTTCTTTCATATTTGAAACAAAATAGTATAGGACATTAAATTGATAACAAATTTACAGACTCCTGTTTTTTTCTGAAACTAGATATCTCTAAAAATATACAATAGTGAACAAATAATTTAATAACCACAATATTTCAATAATTACTGTATAAATTTTAGTGAGTAGAGCACTCATCATTCTAATTTCATTTCCATCATGTCTATAATTTATGATCAATTTTGCATCTTTTCCCACTCAGATGAACATAGTATCCTTTTTGAAATAGAGAGGGAATTTGCATTTAAATTGTCAGTCTGAAGAACCAGAACTACTTCATATTCAACACAAGAAGTGAGTCCATCCATGCCATGCAATATCACACATATTCCTTGATATGCACAGTAATCCATCCTGAATTTTCTCATGCTGTAGACACCAAAATCTCAGAGTAAACTGTTTAGAGATTCTGAATATTTTTCTGCATTCATGAAACAATTTCTAGCTCATTTATGATGACTAATGTAATATAAATGTTATATAAAATTTTTGTACTATTATATTAGATGAACAATAAAAAAAAAATCTGTGGATTTCTAATACCGAAAACATAGGTTTTCCAACAGTTGAGAACCACCACTAGTTGAATTCAAGAACTATATCTATAGCATATGGCATCTATGAACTAAGTGTTAGTTACAATCTGTTGAAGAATAAGGGATGAGTCAGAAAGCCAGAATTTTAATTGAAATGTAGAAAGGAAAGACAAAATTGAAATTAAAATGAGAACACTGTTAGAAGTGAAATAGAGGCTTTTTGTCTTATACCGTGTCCAAACATTTTCTTTGTATTTTTGTCCTTTCTGGGAGACTTCTTTTTCTCTTTTTTGTTTATTTTTGAGTTTATAGTTTGATTACATTTCTTCCTTCTCTTTATTCTTTCACACCCTTCCATCAAGCCCTCCATAGTCTACTCCAAATTCATGGCCTCTGTTTTCATTAATTGTTATTGCCTGAATATATATGTATTTGTATATATGTATATATTCCAAAAGGTAACTTACATTTCTTTCTTTCTGTGTCTAAGTTACCTCATGTGATATGATCTTTTCTAGTTTTATCTATTTAACAACAAATTTAATGATTCCTTTTTTGTTTATATATGTATAATATTCCATAGTGTATTTTCATTATTCATTTCTTTCCTGAAGAACATTTACGTTGCTTCATTCCATTGCTATTATTGAATAGAGGAACAACGAGCATGGCTGAGCAAGTGTTTGTGGAGTATCCATTGAGCATATGCCAAAGGATGGTATAGCTGGATCATATGGTATATTTACTTTTAGCTTTTTAAGTATTTCTCTACACTGATTTCCATATTGCCAGCATCAGCTTGAAGTCTCACCACAAGGAAGGAGTATTCCACATTCCCCACATCATAGCCAGTGTTTGTTGAAGGTTATTTTGTAGATCTTTTCCATTCTGATAGGTGTGGTGATATGTTGTGTACCCTAATAAAATTTGCCAGAATAGGCTACTAGATTAAAGGCACACACCTTTATTCCTAGCACTCTGGAGGCAGAGAGCCATCCAGATCTCTGTGAGTTCAAAGACACCCTGGATTACATAAGATTGATTCAGTCTAGGAGAGAAACAGCCAGGCTATGGTGATACACACCTTTAATACCAGTACTTGGGAATCACACGCCTTTAATCCCAGCACTTGAGATCTCATGCCTTTGCTACCAGTATTTGGGAAGCACACGTGCCTTTATTCCCAGCACTGGGAAGGAATTAATATGGCTGGGCAGAGAAAGATATATAAAGCTTGAGGAGACAGGAAGGAAAGCCCCTTTCACCTGGACCCTTTCTGCTGAGGGCTCAGAGACATTCAATCAGAGGATTCGTGGAGTTGGCGAGGTGAGAAATAGCTGTGGCTTGTCCCTTTATCTCTCTGATCTTTCAGCATTTACCCCAATATCTGGCCCTGGGTTATTTTTTTTTTATTATTATAAGACCATTCAGGATTCATGTTACAAACAGGGGTAAGATTAAATCTCAAAGATATTTGATTTCCATTTCCCTAATCACTAGGGGTGACAAACATTTTTTGAGATATTTCTTAGCTATTTTTCTTCTTTGGATGTTCAAGAATCAGTTTTTTAATAGATCATTTGATTTTTAAGCTCAGTGTCTTTTAGTTCTTTATATATCCTGGATATCAATATCTGGCAAAGGCTCTCTCTCTCTCTCTCTCTCTCTCTCTGTGTGTGTGTGTGTGGGGGGGTTCCTCTTCACTGGACTGTTTTTGTTCCTTTATCAGTAGAAAATGCTTTAAAATGTTGACGTTAATCCTTAGGCAAATAAATTCCTATTCAGGAAGTCCTTCCCTACATCCATATCATTTATGGTATTGTCTATATTCTCTTCTAGATATTTCAGGGTTTCAGGTTTAGGTATCTGAAGCATTTAGAGTTATTTTTAGTGCAAGGGGAAGATCTAATTTCATTCTTTTGTATGTATTCTCAATACCATTTATTAAGATTATTTACTTCTGAATGTCTTTTTAGCATCTTTGTCGAGTATTAATTTGCTGAAATGAAGTTGCTCATGTTTGGGACTTCAATTTTGTTGTCTACATTTCTGCTTTGTTCCAAAACCATATTGTTTTTATTACTATGAATATGTAACATGTATCGTAAGATCTTGAATTGTAGTCTTTCCAGATTTGTACTTTATGCTTAGACTTTTTTGAATAGTGAGATATTTTGTATTTTCATATGAATTTTAGGATTTTTTTCTATTTACATGAAGAATGAGGTGGGTATTTTCACTGGGATTGCATTGAATATATAAGTAGATTTGGTAGAATGGTCATTTTCACAATGTTAATTCTACCAACCCATAAGCATGGGATGTCTATCTCCTAGTGTCTTTTTCTTTTCCTCAGAGATTTAAAGATTTCATTGTAGAAGTACTTCACTTCTTTGTTCAGGTTTATTCCTAGATATTTGATTTTCTTTGAGGCTATTGCGAATGGGAGTGTGTCCAAAATTTCTTTCTCTGTATGTTTGTTGGTGGTGTAAAGAAGAGCTATTGATTTGTGCAAATTAATTCTGTATCCTGCCACATTTCTGATGTTTTCTTGTTGTTTCTAGAAATGTTGTGGTAGAAATTTTGTGATCTTTATTGTATAGCATTTTAAAATCTGCAAATAGGGAATGTTTGACTTCTTTTCATAGTCTCATACCTTTCCTTCTCTTCTGTTGCCTTATTAATACAAGTATTTTGAGCACCATATTGAAAAAGAGTGGGGATAATGGACATCACTGTCTCATTACTGATCTCAGCAGGATTGCTTCAGTCTCTTTTCCATTTTACACGACATTGACTGTGGGTTTCTTGTATATAGATATTATGTTGAGGTATATTCTCTCTAAGCTACATTCTCTAGAATTTCTATCATAAAGGCATGTTGGATTATATCAAAGGCTTTTAAGTGTCTATTAAGATGATTGTGCATTTTTGTCTTTATGTCCATTTATTTAGTTTATTACTATTATTGATTTGCATATGTTGGACCATCCCTACATGGTATATAATCTCTGTAATGTCTGTCTGTTTTCTGATTTTAAGTATTTTATTGAATATTTTTTACTCAATGTTTATATGGGACAATGGCCTACAGTTTTGTTGTTGTTGTTGTTGTTGTGTCTCCCTAGTTTGTGTATTAGAATGATAATGGTATCATAGGAGATGTTTTGAAGTACTCCTTCTGTTTGCATTTTTTCAATAGTTTAAGAGTAACAGGATGTAGATCTTCTTTGAAAGTCTGGTCTAATTCTGTTGTGAATCCATCTGGCCCTGGATATTTTAGCTAGGAGGCAAAATTTTATTACTGTTTCAATCTCATTTGTTATGGATCTGCTTAAGTTGTTGACTTCTTGGTTTAATTTTGGTGGCTTGAATGAATGTACAAAATCACTTAGTTATTTTAGGTTTTATAACTTAATGGAGTTGAAGTTTTTAGAACATTTCCTTAGAATATTCTAAAACCTTTGCTGTCTGTACAATTGCAGTGTTTCCCTGTTCTCTTCTGATGTTGTTAACTTGGGTTCTCACTTTCTTTCCTTTGGTTATTTGCATGAAGAATACGTAAATCATTTTGACCTTCTCAAAGAACCAACTCTTAGATTTTTCTTTGTATTGTTTTCTTATTTTCTATTTCACTGGATTCTAATTTGATTTTTTAAATTTTTTTCTATGAGGGAGACTTTTTGTCTTATTACTACCTATAAGAAGGCCTTCAGTTTTTCATATAATAGTATTTTTGTGATACTTAAAATAAAATTGACATGGTAAATGTATTACTGTTCTTTGAGGTATAACACGTCTTATGAGATCAGATGATACATTCTTTTGCTTTAAATACACACACACACACACACACACACACACACACACACACACACACATATATATATATTTCAGGGCCCCTCTAAAAAACCTTGATAAGCTACAGGACTATGACATATGAATATTTTAGTTCTAGAAGTATTTAATATCTCAATTAGATGGAACTGAGATCTTTATGAACCAATTCATACTTAGATAAAATACTGAGTAGTACCTAAAATTTAGTTCTCATTTTCTCTCATTCTTAGTATTTGGAATTATCAATAAACTAATTTTCTTTCAAATACTGCTTAAAGATGATTTCAAGTGTTTCATTCATTAGAGTCTACCTGCTCTATTCTATTTAATGATTTGCTGAATTAACTCTTCTCTATAAGATAGCATTGTCCTGTAATGTTATCTACTTCCACAAATATAAACTATAATATAATGGAATAAGATTTAGGAAGCAACAAAGTGTTATTCCACACTTTCACATGATGACCAGTAGTTGAAATAGTTTCTAAATTAAAGAAAATATTTAAATATATAAAGTTGATAGGTGGTATAGAGGTATTGTTTTGGACACAGAGAAAACAGGAATGTTAATAAAATTGTACTTTCAACTCCTAAAGAATGTTAAATCCAGACTCTTACTGTTATTCTTTGGAAGGAAAATTCATATTGAAAATAACTTTATCACTTAAATGCCTTGTGATGTACACTCTAAAGAATAGGCAATATCCAGCAGTGAGATCATTTTAAAGCCATAAAAATCATTTGAATACAATTACTTAAGCAAGTGAGCATCTGTGCTTTTTTTAAATGACTAAATGCTAGAAATTGAGGAGACAAGGCAAGATTTTTTTCATAAAAGGAAGCAAACATTAGCAGAAAATATAGCATAATATTAAAGACAGACACCTGGCCTCTTCCTCTGACACTATCTCAAGATTACTTTTTTTAATTTAGTTTGAATCTACTTCTTTTGTCTTTCCATTGTTTTCTCTTAATTTTCAAGTTTATTTTATAGTTAAATGAACTTTAATTTTATTTATTTGATTAGCATTGTATAAATCAGCATATAAAGCCTTAGATTTGGTAATGGCATTTCATACATACTCAATTTGTTAGAATCTTTCCATGGGCTCTGGTAGCCCATCTCTCAACTCCATGTAACATTTTCCCACTCACCTTCCCTTCTGCTGCCAATATCCCCTTTCCATATTAATGTTTGTACGATCTATTACTCTTTACACTACTCTTGCTTTGAAGCTCCTTTACCTTCTGATAATCTGTGGTAGTGCATGGACCACAAGCTTTACTCAATAATACATATTAAACATTTATAAAAAATTAAAAGATACATTATATTATATATACATATATATGATAGAACATGCAGTATCTTTCTTTTAAGTATTTATCTCACAAAATGTAATATTTTCCAATTTTCTTTCATATTTGACAATTACAATTTCCTTTTAGTTAAACAAAGTTCCATTTAAAGTATGTGCCATTATCCATTCATATATTAACTGACCTTTATTCTGATCCATTTCTTTGCTATTATGGTTAGGACAGCAATAACTGCAGATGCTTTAATATCCCTAGAAAAAATTTGAATTTTTTCCTAGGCAATACCATACCAGGAGGAATTCCAAGTGAAAGAACACATATTGTTATATATCCAGAGAAAAAGCAAGAAAGCTATGGCTTTCATCATAGTGATACCTGGGGACAAATCAGCCGCAGCAGCATGAACTGAAGCCTTGTGAATCCCATAATTAATCATCTTGGGTCTTGAAGCATTGTAAAAACATTCATTTAAATAAATAAATAAATAAATAAATAAATAAATAAATAAATAAGTAGATACATTTTAAGAAAGTGATTAGAACATGAGCTCATGTGCAAAAATAACAGGGGCAAATATAATATGATTAGGCTCTGGAGAGGTGACAGAGAGAAGAACTGAACCAAAAACTCAGATGCCTTGTCCTCAAGCTTTGAGGCTGTGATCTGGCTACAGAAAATCTAGACTATGGACAATTAATTAATTGTTCCAGATGGATTACAAACACAATATTATTATATGTGGTGATATACTGTGTACCCTAATAAACTTATCTGGGGATCAGAAGACAGAGCCAGCCACTGGATTAGACATAGAGGCCAGACAGTGGAGGCACACACATTTAATCCTATCACTCTGAGGCAGAGTTCCTCTGGATCTCTGTGATTTCAAGACCACACTGGAACAGACTCAGGCAGTGGTGGCACACGCCTTTAATCCCAGCACATGAGATCTCATGCCTTTGCTTGGAAAGCACACACGTCTTTCATCCCAGGAAGTGACATTGCTGGGTGGAGAACGGTGTGTAAGTCGTGAGGAGACAGGAACTAAGCAGCAGTTCAACTGAGACCCTCAGGTGTGAGGACTCAGAGGCTTTCAGTCTGAGGATTCGTGGAAACAGGATCAGCTGAGGAGTTGGTGAGGTGAGGTTGGCTGTAGCTTGTTCTGCTTCTCTGATCTTTCAGCTTTCACCCCAATATCTAGCTCTGGTTTTTATTTTTTATTAATAAGACCATTTAGTAATTCATGTTACAATTATTATTATTATTATTATTATTATTATTATTATTGTTATTATTATCATCATCATTATCATTCAATATAATTAGGATACTATGGTAACCTTATAACCCTTGTCTTTGTGTTTCTAGTAATTGAATATATGTTATCAATTGAAATTCAATCCACAGTTGAGTTTAGAAATTCTGTAGCTAGCCACATCACTTATGAATGAACAGTTGAAAATGAAATTCACAATCCCTTTCCCCACAGTAGTAATAAGAAGTTCAAGAAGGTGGAAAGTAAATTAAACCCAGAGAAAGTTCTTCCTGAAGGCATGTTCCTATGCCAGTGTCTAAGCATTTGTAATGCAGTTACATTATGGTTTTACTTTGAATAGATTGTGTTAGTGGAGAGGATGTTTATTCATCCTCTCAGACTCTTAACTCAGAACCCTTATTGAGATCACAGGATAGCTTTAGACTTTGGTATCCACCACTTTTGTGTTTCCCAGGTATCTTTTCTAAGGAAAGAACCACATATAATCCCACATAATGTCACCGATATTAGCATCACCCTTGTTCAAAGTTTATTTACAAGTTTGCATAAAGTTATTTTATATTCACCGGGCTATGATCCAGATATGAACTCAAGATATACTATGAACAATTTTAAACTTTTCAATTGAGTTATTAAAAGATAAAAGAAATTTAGCTTAGGTATCTCTTAGCTGGGAAAAAAAAAACGTTCTGTTAAGTGTATAATTATACTCATTATTTCATCACTCATGCCCTCCAAGTTTTAAGTTCAAAACAATTTATACCTGGACCAAATATTTTGAAATAAGCTACCCTATTATTTGGTAAGATTAGCCCTTGTATAAAACTTATTTCCCATACATACGACTTTCAAGGTCATTCTATTAAGAAATCTCACTATATTTGGTTCTCAACTAGAATAACATTCATTGTTTCATGTTAATTTCTTTGGAAGCAAATGTTTTAACTTTCCACTTTCATTGATTTTTTTCAGAATTTAACAGTAATTACCCACATCTTATAATCTAAAGTGAAAATTGTGTTATTTAAACATATCTGGAGTTAGTGAGCTAGGGCTTAATGAGTAAGTGTGCAACCGTGTCCACAGTTCTGAGTTTCACTGTCCAAATCAACATGGTGGAAAGAGAGGACCAACTTTCACAAAATGTTATCTGACCTCCATGTGTTTACATACATAGACACACACACACACACACACACACACACACACACACACACACACACCATGTACATATATAAATTTATATACATATATATTATTTATATATTCAAAATTATGTGTATATATAACAAAACATTAATTAATTATCTACTCTCTCCTGAGGAGTTCAATTTCTGGAAAATTGAGGTAAGAAGGAAAGAAAAATGTAAGTCTGTGTAGAAGAAAATTAATTGTTGTACATTATTGGGCAGTCCACAGACTGCCAACCAGAAGCAACATGAGTCTGATGGCTGTCCACATGGAATATCTTAAAAATTATAAAATAAACAAATAAAAATGAAAGAAAATGAAGGGATTTGTATACATGGTACTTGCTAGCTCCTATCTCTTGCTAGTCAAATATTATGTCAAGATACAGAAATTCCAACCTATTACTTCCCTTGACTCAGAAGTGGAGACAATATTCAAGGCCTTGAGCAATAAGAAGATCAAATTTAAAAGAAGAAAAGATGTACACGAGATGAGGATGTGATATAACACCAAGTTCCTATTTCAGGTCTTTCTTATGTAGACTATATTTGAGGTGGAAACATTAAAAATAATAATAAAACTAATAAAATTACTTTGATCTTATTATTTCACAGCTCAGATTATCACATAAGACATTTAAAGAGATCACTCAAACAGTTACCTTATCCCACAATATACACATCACAATGAACTTTTACATAATTAGAATGGACATTCTAAAGCAATGGAGGGTCACCTTGTGCTTGACAGTATCACTTACCTATGTGCTATAAACGTTTTATCCTGAATATCCATAGATCAAACTTAATTTATTCTACAGTCATGCTACCATTGAGCTGCTACTGTGCATTGGATTTTGGAAGTAAAACAAAAATGAATGAATCATAGGCCTTTCTTTTGGTTTCATATGGTCATCCAAGATTTACTGTTCAAGGACTCAGACACAATTTACCTAAATCCATACTGGATGTTCATAAAGAAGAGCCAATAAAGGTAGGCTTCTGAATATGCTAGAATTTTTTTTGCACATGTGTTTTCTTCAATTTTCTTTTAAATTATGAAATACTTCTAAGAAGGATATTCATATGGATTTCGTATGTTAACAGATTTTTACTTATATTTTAGACAGATTTTAGAAACAAATTATTTTAATAAATATTTAATTATTTTGTGCATGTGTGTATACATTGTGTTTGTGTGTGAGGGCACACATGGTCACAGGACAATGTAGTGTTTTTGTCCTTACCAATTACCCTGTTTGAGACAGAATATATCTGTTTTCCTTTACACTATATAATATGAACTAGTTGGCTCATAAGCTTCTCAGGGTGGCCTCTGTTTCTACATCCCATCCCAATATAAGAAAGCTAGGATTATAGTTTTGTCACTCTTCATTCAGATTTTTATTGGTTCTGGGGATTTGAAATCTGGTAGAAAGGTAAAATCAGGTAAAACTACTGCATCAAGTAGTTTTAGACAGTAAGCTGTTTTATGGCCTACTTACATACAAATGTTAAATGATGCTGGCTTGCTTGTATAGGTATGTTCCTTGTATTCCTATTCTCTCCAAAACCTTTATCATGAGTAACTCAAAGCCATTCCACTAAAATCAGGAACAAGACAAGGCTGTCTGCTCTCCCCATATTTATTCAACACAGTACTTAAAGTTCTAGCTAGAGCATTAAGACAAAAAAGGAGATCAAGGGGATACAAATTGGAAAGGAAGAAGTCAAACTTTCACTATTTTCAGATGATATGATAGTATACATTTGAGACCACAAAAATTCTACCAGGGAACTCCTACAGCGGATAAACACTATCAGTAATGTGGCAGGATACAAGATTAACTCAAAAAATCAGTAGCCCTCCTATATACAAATGATAAAAGGACTAAGAAAGAAATAAGAGAAACATCACCCTTCTCAATAGCCACAAATAATATAAAATACTTTGGGGTAACTCTAACTAAGCAAATGAAAGACCTGTCTGACAAGAACTTTAAGTCCCTGAAGAAAGAAATTAAGAAGATATCAGAAAATGGAAAGATCTCCCATGCTCATGGATAGGAAGGATTAACATAGTAAAAATGGCAGTCCTACCAAAAGCAATCTACAGATTCATTGCAATCCCCATCAAAATCCCAACACAATTCTTCACAGACCTGGAAAGACCAATACTCAACTTCATTTGGAAAAACAGAAAACCCAGGATAGCTAAAACAATCCTGTACACAAAGCCACCTCTGGAGGCATCACCATCCCTGACCTCAAGCTCTACTATAGAGCTATAGTAATAAAAACAGCTTGGTACTGGCATAAAAATAGACATGTGGACCATGGAAATCGAATTGAAGATCCTGACATTAACCCACCTATGAACACCTGATTTTTGACAAAGAAGCCAAAATTGTACAATGGAAAAAAGAAAGCATCTTCAACAAATGGTGCTGGCATACCTGGACATCAACATGTAGAAGGTTGCAAATAGATCCATATCACCATGCACAAAACTCAAGTCCAAGTGGATCAAAGACCTCAATATAAAACCAGTTGCACTGAATCTGATAGAAGAGAAAGTAGGAAGTAGTCTTGAACTCACTGGCACAGGGGACAACTTCCTAAATATAACACCAATTGCACAGACACCAAGAACAACAATTAATAAATGGGACCTCCTGAAACTGAGAAGCTTTTGTAGAGCAAAGGACACAGTAAATAAGACAAAACAACAGCCTACAGAATGGGAAAAGATTTTCACCAACCCCATATTTGACAGAGGGCTTATCTCCAAAATATATAAAGAAATCAAGAAAATAGACATCAAAATAATGAACAATCCAATTAAAAGGGGGGCTATAGAGCTAAACAGAGAATTCTCAAAGGAAGAAGTTCAAAATGCTGAAAGACATTTAAGAAATTGATCAGTATCCTTAGTCATCAGAGAGATGAAAATAAAAACGACTCTGAGATACCATCTTACACCTGTCAGAATGGCTAAGATCAAAAGCACTGAAGACAGCTGATGTTGGAGAGGATGTGGAGCCAGGGGAACACTCCTCCACTGTTGGTGGGAGTGCAAACTTGTATAGCCACTTCAGAAATCAGTGTGTTGTTTTCTCTGAAAATTGGGAATCAATCTTCCCCAAGACCCAGGTATACCACTCTTGGGAATATATCCAAGGAATGCTCAATCATACCACAGGGACACATGGTCAACTATGTTCATAGCAGCATTATTTGTAACAGTCAGAACCTGGAAACAACCTAGATGCCCCTCAACTAAAGAATGGATTAAGAATATGTGGTACATATACACAATGGAGTACTACTCAGCAGAGAAAAACAATGACATCATGAAATTTGCAGGCAAATGGATAGAACTAGAAAATAACATCCTGAGTGAGGTAACCCAGACTCAGAAGGACAAACATGGTATGTATCCACTCATAAGTGGATACTAGAAGTAAAGCAAAGGATAACCAGACAACAACCCACAACTCCAGAGAAGCTAGCAAACAAGGAAGACCCAAAGAGGGATGCATAGAATGCCCTGGGAAAGGAAAATAGATGAGATCTCCATGAGTAAACTGGGGGAGAGGAGTGGGCAATGGAGGTTAGGGGATGGGGGATGAGAACATAGGGAATGGGATGGTCGAGCTGAAACAGGGATGGAGTAGGAAAGCATTGAGAGAGATCCCATGATGGTGGGAGATATCATGGGGATAGAGAGAAACACAGTGTTAGGGAAGTTCCCAGGAACCCCCAAGGATGATCCCAGCTTGGACTACTAGAAATAGTGGAGAGGGTGCCTGAACTGACCTGAACTGAACTGGCTTGCCCCATGATCAGATTGGTGAATACCCTAACTGTCATCACAGGGCTTTTCTCTGATGACTGATGGAGGTAGTTGCAGAGATCCACAGCCAAACACCAAGCAGAGCTCCAGGAGTCCAGTGGGAGAGAGAGAGAGAGAGAGAGAGAGAGAGAGAGAGAGAGAGAGAGAGAGAGGAGAGATTCTATGAGCAAGTGCATCAGGATCATGATGGGGAAACTTGCAGAGAAAACCAAACCAAACTAGTGGGAATTCTTGAAAGTTGGGTCAATGGCTGTGTAGCTTACATGGGACTGGACTAGATCCTCTGCATGGCGAGATAGTTGTGTAGCTAGATTTGCTTGGGTAGGGGGCTTGGTGGTAGGATCAGAATCCACCCCCAGTGCATGAGGGGGTGTGGTGATATTGTGTTCCCCAAAATATTGTGCACCCTAATAAACTTATCTGGCATCAGAGAACAGAACAGCCACTAGATATAGAGGCCAGAAAATGGTGGCACACACACCTTTAATCCTATCACTTGGGAGGCAGAGATCTATCTGGATCTCTGTGAGTTTAAAGTCACACTGGAAACAGCCAGGCACGGTGACTCAAGTCTTTGATCCCAGGAAGTGAGTCTTTCATCCCAGAAAGTAGAAAGGTATATAAGGCGTGAGGACCAGGGACTAGAGCTGGTTAAGCTTTTAGGCTTTTAGCAGCAGTTCAGCTGAGATTCATTCTGGATGAGGACAGAGAGGCTTCCAGTCTGAGGAAACAGAATCAGCTGAGGAATTGGCAAGGTGAGGTGGCTGTGGCTTGTTCTGCTTCTCTGATCTTCCAGCATGTACCCCAATACCTGTCTCCAGGTTTGTTTTATTAACAAGACCTTCTAAAAAATCGTGCTACAAGGGGGCTTTTTGGAGCCCACTCCCTATGATGGAGCACCTCACACAGCCTTGAGACAGGGGAATGGGCTTGGACTTGCCTCTACTGGATGTGTCTCCCAATGGAGGCCTTGCCACTTGTGTGGGGGAAAGTGGGGAGTGGGTTGAGGCAGGGAGGCTGGGGAGGTGGGAGGAGGGAATAGGGGGATCTTTAATTGGTATGTAAAATGAATAAAAGAAAATTTAATAAAAAAACAAATATTAAATGATGAACTGACTCCTCAAGAGTTCAGAGGTTGTTTTATTCAAGATTTGCATTATAAACAGAAGTTTTTTAAAAAAATCTTCCTTCCTTACTACTAAGGTGTTTCTGTGAGCTTTAGTGACTGGACAGGGAGATGGGAGATCACAGTACAAGGTCAAAAAGTCTGCTGAGACTCTTGTGGTAGATATTTTTGTTATCAATTGGAAGGACAGTTTAAGGTTTGCAAGTGCACTGCTGGTGAATTTGATGTTAAATATGACATTTTAAATGAAGTGCTGGACTATCAGTTGATTGTACAGAAATCATATAACTTTAGTACGGTAAATTGACTACTTTTTTATTGTTGCTATTACAAATGACCAAACATTACTGGCTTATTATTTTATAATTTTAGAGAACAAAGTCCAATATCAGCCCTAGAATATAGTGGTATTCTATTTGTACTGAATTGTGATTTTATTTGTATGTTAATAAATAAAGTTGCTTAGGGGTCAGAGCTATTAACAAGCCATAGCGAAAGCCAGGGCGCTGGTGGTGCACGCCTTTAATCCCAGCACTTGGTAAGCAGAGCTAGGTAGATCTCTGTGTGTTCAAGGATACAGCCAGCATTGGAGACACACGCCCTTGATCTCAATACCAACCATAGAAAACGTGGGAGGTCTGGACAGAGAGGCAGTGACGAGACAGCCACGTAGTTGTGTTTATAACCAATGAGAAGGAAGAACCAGAACTCTTTATAAATCAGACGCACAGGAAGTAACTCCCTTTTCGGAGAGCTCTCTTGGCGGAAGAAGCTAGCTAGCGGAAAGCGGGTAAGCTTCTGGCTCTGACCTCTTGGGCTTTCACCTTTACATTGGCTCTGTGTTTCTTATTTAATAAGGCGGTAGGTTACATCTACACTAGAATGATAAAGCTATAATGTTGGCAGGCTTTAGGGTTGAATATGTTCCCACATCTTGTCCTGGATGAGTGCTGACCAGGGTCATAGCTGTACCCTTATGCTATGGTCATCTTTATCTATGCCCTTATTTATTCCATAGCCTATCCTGTACTGTTTTCTCATTATTTTCTTGTATAAACAATTTCGATAAATGCATTGGGCTGGTACAGATAGTATATGGTAATAGCTCTTTCTCAAATTCTGTAATATCCAAACAACATATTGACAACTTCTAAAAGTTATTGGGGGTCATTATTTATAGAAATTATTGAGGTCATTACACTATCCAAATTCAGAAAAAGAAATTTTGAATAAAATACAATGTTTCCATTATTTTATTTTTTCTGGGGTGTTATGTTCTTCACATTATGAATCAATAGTATTAAGAAGAAAAATTGGGGACATTATGTACAGTTTAGACCTTCTGTACCTTGATCAATCTAGAAACAGTGTAGTCACTGAAGGGGCACATGAATTGTGAGAGCTTTGGAATCTAGTTAAAAAAATAACATAAGGGGTTGTGAATCAAGATGGCGGCTGCCCCTGGTGGGCCGTGTGTGAGAGCAAAATAGGATGATGAACTGATGTGGAAGTAAGAGGAACAGGGCCACAAAGAAAGACGTCAAAAAAGGTATACAGAAAAAGTGAAAGATAAAAGCTCAGAGAAAAAAGATAGAAGGATTAATTTAAGTTAAGAAAAGCTGGCTAGAGCATCAGAGTTTCTCTGCCTTCCTCGGGAATCCGCGGTTTGGATCGATCCTTCCTGCGCGGTCTCCCTGAGCGGATTGCCGGGCGCACGGGTGAGAGGCGCAGTAGGAGCGGCATGGTCGTAGCGAGCACAGGGAAGGAGCAGTGGCCGGGGGCTCCCCAGGTGACCCTTTGGGGCGCGACAGAGCTGGGTGAACGCAAGAAAAGGAGCTACAAGGATCAGGGACACCTGTACCTGCACAGTGGATGTTAATCACCTTGCTGATTGCTTCTCAATTGGGAACTAGTGGAGAGTGCAGAGCCCTGTGAGACCTGAGCTCCGTTGCAGGGATCAGTGCAGCTGTGGCTACAGAGGCAAAGAGGGAGGACGCTGCGATGCTCGCAGGAACCTGAAGGATCGAGGAGCCAGAGAAGGAGGAGGACATCAGGGGCCAGCCACCCAGCTATACAGCAAGCTACAGAGTAAGAGGTGTCTTTGGATCCTGTATTTCAAGAAGCTCTCAAAAGAACTTATTAAGACCACACAACCACCGAACCAGATCACCAGAATTGTAAATATATACCTCACCGACTGAGAACAGGGGTGGTCAGCTTGCCCAGAGAACCAGATTTTTAGTTTCTCATTTCCCGGTGCTTGAAGTTTCTCATTTCTGAGGCTTAGAGGTGTAAGCCTGAAGGGTTAGGGTCTCACACCATCTGCACTGAGCCAGCGGAAAAATACAGGCAACAGCATAAAGACCTATATGACAACACCAGAACCTGCCGCCTCTACAATTGTAAGTCCTGAACATACCAATGCTGTGGGATGTTCTGTATGGCAAATGTGTTGCTAATAAAGCACTGATTGGCCAGTGGCTAGGCAGGAAGTAGGCGGGACTAACAGAGAGAATTAAAAGAGCAGGAAGGCAGAAGGAGACTGCCTGCCAGCCTGCCAGCCAGCAACCGCCAGGACAAGCAGCATGTAAAGATGCCGGTAAGCCACGAGCCATGTGGCAAGGTATAGATTTATGGAAATGGATAACTTAAGATATAAGGACAGTTAGCAAGAAGCCTGCCACGGCCATACAGTTTATAAGCAATAGAAGTCTCTGTGTTTACTTGGTTGGGTCTGAGCGGCTGTGGGACTGGCAGGTGAAAGAGATTTATCCTGACTGTGGGCCAGGCAGGAAAACTCTAGCTACATACCAAGGCAGAAGAAACAGAAGAAATTAATCCTAACATTGACTTAAAGAAGATGATAGAGGCCCTTAAAGAAGAAATAAAAAATATTCTTAAAGAGGAAATAAAAAATTTCCTCAAAGAGGAAATGAAAAACTCCATTAAAGAGGAAATAAAAAACTCCCTTAAAGAGGAAATGAAAAACTCCATTAAAGAGGAAATAAAAAACTCCCTTAAAGAGGAAATGAAAAATTTCCTTAAAGAGGAAATGAAAAATTCCCTTAAAGAAATGGAAGAAAAAACAAACAAAAAATTGGAAGAAAGCAAAGAAAGCCAAGAAAAAATAATTAAACAGATGAAAGAAACATTCCAAGATCTGAAAAAAGAAATTGAGACAACAAAGAAAACACAAGCTGAGGGAATGCTGGAAATAGAAATCCTGACTAAACGAACAGGAACTACAGAAACAAGTATAACCAACCGAATACAAGAGATGGAACAGAGATTCTCTGACACTGAAGACACAATAGAGAAAATAGATTCGTCAGTCAAAGAAAACACTAAAGACAAAAAAGTCATAACACAAAACGTCCAAAAAATCTGGGACACCATGAAAAGACCAAACCTAAGAATAATAGGGATAGAAGAAGGAGAAGAATACCAACTCAAAGGCACAGAAAATATATTCAACAAAATCATAGAAGAAAACTTTCCTAACCTAAAGAAAGAAATACTTATGAAGATACAAGAAGCTTACAGAACACCAAATAGGCTGGATCCAAAAAGAAAGTCATCTCGCCACACAATAATCAAAACATTAAACATACAGATCAAAGAAAAAATATTAAGAGCTGCAAAGGAGAAAGACCAAGTAACATATAAAGGCAAACCTATCAGAATAACACCAGACTTCTCAATAGAGACTATGAAAGCTAGAAGGTCCTGGACAAATGTTATGCAGACACTAAGAGACCACGGATGCCAACCTAGACTACTATATCCAGCAAAACTCTCTATCACCATAGGCGGAGTAAACAAAATATTCCATGATAAAACCAGATTTAATCAATACCTATCCACAAACCCAACCTTACAGAAAGCACTAGAAGGAAAAAATCCAACCTAAAGAAGGAAGATGAAGTCCTCAATACAGTCTGAAGAGGATGATTTTGTTCCAGAGCTACATAGAAATGTTCACCCCCCAAGAGAGGCCCGATTGGGAAGAAACACTTAGTGTGATGATAAACCAGTTTCATATATACGTATATAGTATATGTAAGTAAAGGTGACTGAAGAATTACTCACAGGAAAATAGTACAGTATGTTTTGTTGCTTTGTATGTTTATTGAGTAGATGTTTCCAGGTACTGTTTTAGATGCTGTAGGTAGAGAGGTAGAATATAATGTGAAATAACCATTGCTGGCTGTATGAAAAGGCTACAGATGGCCTTTGTGAGAAGGTGAGATATGAGCAGACACTGGAGAGTGTAAAGGAGCAATAGTATGTTTATCTGGGAACACATTAGGTAATGGAAGAACAAGTTAAATAAAGGCTATGTCATAGAATTAAAAAAATAAATAAATAAATTAATGCACAAAAGAACTGAGTAGCTGCCTTGTCAAAATGACAAGGTGGCCAGAAATGGTGGCCAAGTTTATGAATAAGTGTTCAGTGTCAATTGTTGTCAGGGAAATGCAAATCAAAGTCACAATGGATTATCAGGGTACCTGTGTTACCTAGCAAGGAAACTGAATAGAAGCAACAACATGATGTCATTGGTAGGAATGTAAATTGTTTTACCCACTGTAGAAAACTGTATGTTGATTCCTAAAAGAGAAAAAAAAATGTGGAACTATTATATATATGACTGAGCAGCACCACATATGCTTATATAGCCCAAGGATTTGTTTTTTCACAGTTGTTGTGTGATATTCTGTTTGTGTTCTGAAAAATAAAGCTTGCCTTGAGAAAAAAAATAAAATAAAATAAGACTTTCTGTATAGGCCGGGTATTTTATATATGTATACATTTTTATTTAAATAACAGTTTTTCATTCATTTTAAATCCGACTACAGTTTCCCCTAACTCATTTCCTCTTGTCTATCCCCCAAATCCATTCAGAAAGGGCAGGCCTCCCAGGGGCTTCAACAAAGCATGACACATCAAGTTGAGGCAGGACCAAGCTTCTCCACTATTGACAGTATGGTTAATATGATCATCAGTTATTAACTGAAAGAAAAAGCTTAAAAAATAAAGGGATAAGTGAACCAATGTATTCAAATTCTCATTTTATTTTGAGATACCCAGACTAAGTGAGAAACTCAGTCTCAACAAGATGTATTACACATAATGAATGACAACTGATATTGACCAAAGGCCTCTTTATATAACTGGATAACACACACACACACACACACACACACACACACACACACACACACACACACACAGAGAGAGAGAGAGAGAGAGAGAGAGAGAGAGAGAGAGAGAGAGAGAGAGAGGGAAAGGAATAGATAGAGAGAGGTGAGAGAGGGAGAGGGAGAGAAGGAAAAAGAGAGGGAGAGAGAAAAAGAGCAAGAGGAGAGATAATCTTGAAGTCTCCTAAAATTATGCAGTCATAATAGGCAAATGATGCAACAAAGTCCTCCTACCCTTACTGAGGAGCAGTTTTGCATTCAAAGCTTTTATGAGAAAAGTCATTTTTCTTTAAAATTGTGGCCACTGGTAGGTTGTCTGTACTCCAGGAAAAGGCTACACATCCAAGAGTATGTGGCCAACATAAATTATATTTATGTGTTTAAAAGATATGAGGACAGGAAGTTAGGTAGGTATGGATTGGGTAATGGATCTAAGAAGAATTGGAGGGGAGAACTGAAATGATAAAATGCTGTGGGATATCTCTCTGTATGCTGTGAATGTGTTGCTCTGATTGGTTGATAAATAAAATGCTGATTGGCCAGTAGCCAAGCAGGAAGTATAGGTGGGCAAGCAGATGAGGAGAATTCTGGGAAGAGGAAGGGCTGGTCAGGAGGCACCAGCTAGACACAGAGGAAATAAGATGACAAGGCAGAGCTGAGAAAAGGTACCAAGCTAAGTGGCTAAAAATAAGACTGGGATGTATATACATATAAAGCTATATATAACACATATATATGTGTTATATATATGCATTTATATATATATATATATATATATAACAAGAAATAATTTTTAATTAAAAAAAAAACTACCTGTTCTTTTATTATACAGTATTATTTTATTCTTAATCATGTCAGGTTTTCTCTGAAAGCCTAACTAAAGAACTCCCTTGTTTAATATGGGACATGGACTGTGTAGACAACACTGAAGAATCAAGCAGGAAGAAGTTCACTCTTTTGGGCATTTTTGAGTAGTGTATTGAAGGACAGTCTCTGAAAAATTAATGAATAACTAAAAGGCACTGGGCTGATTATATCTATTACATACAACTTGTTGAAATTATTGGATATTTTCATCAACAATGATATTCGAATTAAAATCAGTTAAATACTCTATGTATTTATGGTAGAGCAAGAACATACTGGAATCAAAGAGCTACTAACTCCAAAAAGTAGTTCACATGGGAGGAAGGATATGTAAGAAGAAAACAGTTAAAATATCATTTAATGAATGTAGGTACCAATTAATTCTTAAAAGCTTTTAAGATAATGGCAATAATTCAGAAAAGCACTCAGTCTTTTAACATGTATCATTTTTTGTGATATTTTATATTATAATACAATTCATGTAGTAGAATTTTTTAGCAAGCTTCAGTGTGTAGGTATGTCAGAATAATTCATCTCAGGATTAGAATGACAAAATGTATTTGATGTTACTACTGGTATTATAATTAAGGGACATGTTCAAATATATATATTGAGACACATTATTTACATATATGACATTTTAACCATTTTGAGACTTATAATCTCTAAAACAATTAACCTG
>CABHPP010138066.1:0-35702 GCA_902168425.1 Peromyscus attwateri
TTTTTTTTTTTTTTTTTTGCTATCGCAGTTTTCAAAGCAAAGATGTATTACTGTAAATGAGAATAGTTTGGCAATGAGTTTCCTGCTTAGAGAACAGAGGGACCTAATATTAAGACTAATTTTTATTTAATGCAGTGTCTTTTCACATAAATGGAATCACAAATTGCATTTGAAAAGCGAATGGCCTTGGTAGAGTTTATCACGAAACCCAGCGAATTAAATCACACCTTACAAAAATGAGTAAATATAATTGGAAGGAAACATTGCTTGAGCCTTGGACTCTCCTACATATTAATTTTGGTTGCTAAGGGAACTGCCCTGATTTGTGCTGACTTCAGGTAAACTCTGTGCAGATAAACACCTGCAGCTTCACACCTGCAGGCACAAGTTGGAATGAGGACTCAGTTTTATGTTTCAAGAGAGAGCAGTACGAAGGATGTGGTCGTGGTAAATGACTAGTACACGGGATAGATCATCGTGGTGGGCAAGGTCCAGAACGAAACTGTGGGCACATTAGGCCCCAGGTGGCCATTAGCTTCATCCAATTGGAAGCTGCAAGATGAGTGGAAAGTTCGCTTCAGAGCAGCTGGATGCGCCAGAAGTAAGGAATGAATCCAGAGGACCGCAGCAATGTGGGCATATTCCAAGCTGGGAAAAAGAAACGTTTCTGTCTGCGTGGTGTGTGTCTCACCACTAATAGTGGTGTCAATGTCAGTTTCTCAAAAGATTAAAGCATGGACTATGGCAGCTGCCCCTTTCCGGAGCCCAGGGAAAACGATTGGTTAAAAGGAAAGGTTAAATAAGAGGGAAAGAAAGTTAACAAGACGAACGGAATGAACCACGTGACATATGCATGGCTTGTGCTAGATGCTTCCCCAAGGCTACAGAAGACTAAGGGGACAGTTGTTTAAAAGACGTGAGTTTTGTCTTAAGTCTAGCGGAGAAAACTGAGCTCATTACATAAGACTAAAACTTATGGGACTGAAATAATAAGGAAAAGCAACGACAAAGCATTGGTCTTAGTTTTCAAGACATGAGCAGCTAGTCATTTGACCAAAGCTATAGCAGGTGGGTTTAAGTTGGAAGCAAGGATCTCTTTTGGGGCGGGGGAATGAGGCACAATACTCAATGTTTATCGATTCTGCTTTTCACTGATGAGGAAAAGGCATACCCCAATGCTAAAGCTCAGCACAGAATCGTCTCTCAGCTGAGAAAAGTTCCCAACCATTTCCCACTGCGTTCTTCCTTCCGGTAGTGTCCATATCAACGACCCACAGACCGGGTTACTGAGAAAATGAGATGTAAAACAAAATGAAAGCCAATATCAAAGGCTAGAAAAAACTTAAATTCAAGAGCACTAACTCGGAAAGACCCCTGCTGAGTCAGTGGTGAGGTGTTTGCAGAGGCAAAGGTCCCTCCAGCATGACTCAATGTGAGCAACTGTCATGGGACTATACTCTGAGGCTTAGCATCAGCATACCTGCAGCCAGAAGGGGAAAAAAGTTTGAGTCAGAACCATGCAGTGCTCTGTAAGGTAGAAATCTGGTCTGAGCCAGAGACTGGAGTAGACAACATTGAGGCCGGTCGGATGGCCACATCCATCAGGGACCGGTGACAGGAGAGCCCGCACCTGTGTGCACAGTAGGGCTGCATCTAGACTCTGCCCACACCCAGCTGTCATTCTTTTGTTTTAGCATCTTCCTTATGTAGCAGCTACTTTCAATTTAGTGACCAGTGCTGTCCTGCTCTGTTACCCTCTTCTCTTTGTCATAAGCTTTCCTGTGAGCAGAGGCTGCCCTGGAGTTAGGATCCGCCTGCTCCCTTCTCCCAGGTGCTGGGATTGTTTCAGGCTTGCCGATTGAGTTTCTGTCCTTTCTCTTTCCATTCTACCTCCAGCTGGAGCTGCGACAATTATCCCACCCCACCACCCCCTTGCCTTCATCGTTTCTCCTGTCTACTTACTTCCCCTCTTCTATGCTTTCTATATTGCTTGAATATGAATCTAATACTGGTCTTGCTCTGGTAATTCCCTTTCTGTTCCAACCCTTAGGAACTATTATCTCAATACACTGTGATCTATTCTTTTATTGGTTGTGGTGGGGTATCTGCAGACTCTATTTCACATGTGGGAAGACTCAAATATGGCAGAAAAGCAGTCTTTGACCCTGATCACAAGCTTCACAAAACCTGTTCTCTTCCTGCCCTTTGGTTCTCATCTGCTAAGACCTGAAGCAGGACAAACAGCCTCTGGGTGTGGGCTTTGGTATACAGGGGTGACTTTTGTCCTTGCCCAACAGGCTGGCCCAGGGCTCTGGGTTTTCAGTCATTTCTCTGCATGTGACTGGCTAGTGGGTGAGAAAAGTTTAGGCCTCCAGGCAGCTTTGAGAGTGGCTTTGTGGGGCAGCTGAGACAAATTCTGGACAACACAGCAGATGACCTGGTAAGTAAGAGTCTAATATGAACTCAAAGAGGACACAAACTCCTGAATGAATTAAAAGGGAACACAGGCAAACAGATTGATAAAATAAGAAAGTCAGCATGGGATATGAAAGAGGTCAATGAAGAGATAGAAAAGTTGAAAAAGAGAAGAAAATATACATTTTTTTCACATGTAAAGGTCCAGTAGCCAAATAAGAAACTCAGCAGAAAGTCTCACCAGGAGGATGGATCAAACAGAAGACAGACATCAGGGCTTGACAATAAGTGGATGAGTTAAAAATTCAGAAAATACAATGATGAAATAATTAGAACATACGAACAGACCACATGAAACCTATGGGAAACATGAAAGACCAAATCCATGAATCATAAGCACACAGAGGAAGAAGTTGAAGCTAAAGGAACAGGAAATACATTCAACACAACAGTAGCAGCAAACACCCAAATCTAGGTAAAGAGACGGCCATCCAGATACAGGAGGCATTTAGAACATGGACCAGACAAGATGAGAAGAGAACCCCTCATGTAATATTAGAGACATCAAAGAAAGAATATTGAAAACCGCATGAGAGAAGCAACAAGTCACCAATAAAGGAAAAACCCACCAGAACGACAGATTTCCCACCAGAAACTCTAAAAACCAAGAATGATGTATTGGAAGCTCTGAAAGGCAGTAATTACCAATCTAGATGACTATATCCTGCAAAACTTTCCTTCTTATCATTCTTCCTATGATAAACAGAAATTACAGGGACTTGTGGCCACCAAGTCAACAGAAGATACCCAAGGAATTCCTACACAGTGAAGAAAAAGATAAACACACCCATGAAGTCACAGGAAAGAGTAAACTATATCTGAATAATAAACAGGCAAGGGAGGATTAGAAAAATAACAAACATTTTAAAAAGAACAAAATGATAGGATTGATCCTATGCCCTTTAATAAGTCTGAAAGTTAATAGTGTCAATTTATCAATCAAAAGAATCAGACTAGCAGATTGGATTAAAACAACAAGACTTACTGGTTGCTTCCATTTGGATTAAAACAACAAGACTTACTGGTTGCTTCCAAAACATTCACCTCAATGGCAAAGACAACCCTTTCTTAGGGTGAAATAATTGGAAAATAGATTCCAAGCAGATAGTGTAGAAAACAAGTAAGTGTAGCTGTGTTAAAATATGTGGCAGAGTAGATTTAGAACCAAATCAGGAGAAAGTCCTTCATACTGATTAAGGGGAAAATCCATCAAGAGGACATTGCAGGACCAATGAGAAGGGCTCACCAAGAACAGGCAAATGCCACACAATTGTGGTGAGCTAAGTTCCATCCTTAGAATTCATACAAATATGGGAGAAGAAAATAAACTTTGCAAAGTGATCCTCTGACCTCCACATGAGCGCTGTAGAACACACACACACACACACACACACACACACACACACACACACACACACTCAACCTATAAAAATGAAAAATAACAGAAGTAACAAACACTTTCAACAATGTAGTGGGATACAAAATCAATATATAAAAGTCAGTAGCCTTTCTGTATAGCAATACCAAAGATGTGGTGAAAGAAACCAGGACAGTAAGCCCACTCACAATAGTTTAAACAACAAAAACAACAACAATCTAGGAATAAAACTGAAGAGAAATGAAAAAACTGAAAGATCTGAAAGATTTCTACAGTGGAATTTTCAAAACACTGAAGAAAGAAGTTAAAGAAGACATCAAAAAGAAAGGAAGAAAGGAAGAAAGAAAGAAAAGAAAGAAAGAAAGAAAGGAAGGAAGAAAGGAAGAAAGAAAGAAAGAAAAAGAAAGAAAGGAAGAAAGGAAGAAAGAAAGAAAGAAAAGAAAAGAAAGAAAGACCCCAATGTTAATTAGGAGGCAGAATATTGAAAATTCTTCTATTACCAATATCTCGATGCCATCCTTATTATAATTCCAATGATGTTCTTCACAGACATCATTGAAAAACAACCTTAAATCCCATATGGAAGTAAAAAAGACCCTGGATAGCCAAAGAAATGTGAGCAGAAAAACCAGGTTGGGTACTACTCTGTCTGACCTCAAGTTACACTCCAGAACCAGTGACAAAGCCCGAATGATAAGCATTGATACAACAGTCATAAAGTTCCATGAAGTAGATAGAAGACAGAGAATTAAGTTCAGACAGCTACAGCTATGTGATTTGTGACAAAAATGTTGAAAGCATATACTGGAGAAGGATATCCTCTCCAGGAAATGGTTCTGGTAAAGCTGGGTATCACCAATAGAAGCCCAGAATAAGATCCATTTCTCTCACTCTGTATAAGCATCAACTCAAACAATCAAAGGCCTGAATTTAAGACCTGAAACTCTAAAACTGTAGAGGAAAACATCAGGGTATAGACTTTGGCAAAGACTTTCTGTAAAGGACCTCAATTGGTCAGGAAAAAAATTATCAAGAATTGACGAATGGAATTCCATGAAATTAAAAAAGTTTCTTCACAGCTAAGGAAACAATTTGAGTAAGAAGCAGCCTATGGAATGGGAGAAATGTTTTGCTAGCTGTGCATCTGATATATTATTAATCATATAGTATATATAAAGAACTGAAACCACCACATAATAAAGAAACAACCTAATTAATAAATGGGCTAATGAACAGATCATTTTCAAAAGATGAAGTACAAATGTCCAATAAAGAGATGAAAACAATGTTCATTGTCCTTAGAAGTTAAGGTGAAATTACATTGAGATACCATCTCATCTCAGTCAGATAAGATATCACAGACAAAATGACAAACATCGGCAAGAATATTGGTGGAATTGATCCTTAGACCTAAATATTAATAGGAATGTAAATTAGCCTAGCTGTTATGGAAATCAGTATAGATGTTCCTCAAAAATAGAATTACTGTATCACCCTGATACATCAACTCTAGGTATGCAGCCAAAGGACCCTAAGTCAATATTTCACAGAGATACTTGCACATCCATGATCAATGAAGTCTATTCATAATATCCAAGTGATAGAATCGGTTTTGCTATCCACCCACAGATGAGTGGATAAGGGAAATGGAGTATTATACAGACACACATAGGAATCGAGTGATATCATTTGTTTGAAAACTGATGTAAAAAAGACAAGCATGTTTCACTCATTTGTGAATTCCAGATTTCACCTAGATACATAAAACACACACATATAAATACATACATATGCACACATGTATATATATATAGCCAACACATTGAGGAAGAAAAGTATATATGATATGAAATATATGTGACACATATATGAGGTATATATGATGTTATATTTATATATGACATGGAATTAGAAATAAGAGTTGAAGGAAGGAACCTCATGAGAGAGGAAAGAAAGAGAGAAAGGAAGAAGGGGAGAAAGAGGACCAGGAGTAAGTATCATCATCAACATTTACTAAATACTTGAAAGGAGTGGTCTTCATGAAGTCCAGAATTATTTATAGTATATTAATACACAAGCCCCAAAGGGACACAGCCAGGAAAGCAGGCAGACAAATTAAAGAAATATGAACAAGAGGTTCACATTTGGGATTTATCTCACAAATGAAATTTATAAAAACTACTAATGTCTACTCCAAGTTGAAGTATTAGAAGCGCATCCATACAAACGTGGGCCAAGCAATAGTAAGAGTATTTGTACAGTTCTTATTTTTGTTCAGTAAGAACAAATACAGTTCCCTCAGTGGGCTAATAGCCTGATATAGCTTTGTTTGTATAGGATTATTTTGTTTGTTTGTTTTGTTTTTGAGACAGGACCTTACTCTGCAGCCCAGGCTGGCCCAATATTTGTTCCAACCTATGTTAGTTGGAGCAGTCAATCATTCTGGCCTCAGAGTCTCCAGTTTTCAAACAAACTAAGAAACAGCTGAAATCTTTTGAGCTCCTTGGATCTGACTCACCATCTTAGCAGCAATAAATATGAATTTTATGTCGGGTCATAATCATTACCTGCTCTAGTACTTTGGAAATGTAAGCAACTGTAGAGGGGTTCTCAACCTGTGGGATCATATAGCAGATATACTGCATAGCAGATATTTACATTACAAATCATAGCAGTAGCAAAATTACAGCGATGAAGTAGTAACGAAATGATTTTATGGTTGGGGGGTCACTACAACATGAGGAACTGTATTAAAGGGTCATAACATTAGGAAGGTTGAGAACTATCAGCAAATGTTTATTCTTGATGATGTCTGTAGGAAAATTAATCTTAAGTAGATCTAAGGAAATACAGTAAGCATGGAGTTCTAACTTAGGCCCAGCATACCATGGGAACTTACAGCTCACATAGGCAAGCCTGTATGCATCAGGTATCACAGTGAGCTGAACTGTTTTACTCACGGCAATCATCTTACTCCTCGGATTCCACTGTCAGGTGTTTATGCGCAATGTCTACACTGTGCTCCAGGGCCTGAGGCAGAACTCTTAGCTATAGGAATAACATTGCACTTTTTTTTTTTCTAGGCAGAAAACAAAAGCCTTTGTTTCATGGCATGAAAATATATATGCCCTACTGAGAACCTTGCAAGATGATAATCTGGAAACTGCTAACAGAAGACACTCTGGCATGGCCTTTCTTCACACTGTTATCCTTGTCATCAGGTTTCTGTTGGTTGCCAGGGCTTGGGTTTCTACAAGCTGGCAACGCTGCCTTGGGCACTCTTGTAGCCTAATGAGAATGAAGTAATATGGCAGATCTTACTACCCCAAGGGGCAGAATGCCATCTATGCAGGGGTCACCTTCAGGAAAGCTTGGAGAGGACAGAATAGCAACTGTGATGAGACATAGAGTTAGACAAGAACCAGAGGGCTTGAGTCTTGCAACTTCAGACAAAGAGCATATTTTGATAATATTGTTATTCCCATACAAAGGCTAAGGACTATCATCTGTCCTTTGTGTGTTAAATATCGAAGGTTTATTCGAGTTCCTTGAGCAATAAGTTGTGTACACCTTCCTGAGAACTTGGCATTCTTGATGGAGGCAGAATCTTAGTTATCTGCTTCCAGTGGCCTTAAAGCTTATTCCAATTGCTGATGCTGAAATCATAGAGTTGTGCTGTGAAAAGACCCTTGAACTACGAGAATCAGAAGACAGTAGTTCAAGTTCCACAGTCAACCACATGCCTGAATCTGGTCAAATGAATTCTTTTCTCTGGGTCTAGTTTTGTAAAAAGCAAAAGGTGGGTTAGATGAGCTGTAAGATCTCTTTCAGCCTTGCAGTTCTTGGTAATTATTCTTTTAAGGTGAATATTGCTTAGTACTTCCCGTCTCCCCCCTGGCAATTCCTGATATGCATGCATGGAAAGACAGCCCATCCGAGCAAGGATTATTGAATAGCTCTTTGCTCTGCAGTGACTTGCCGCAATGAGCTTTGCACAATGTGCACTGAGAATTTCAGTGCCTTATTTTCAGACCTTTTCTGCCAGAGATGCTGTTGCCCCAAGTAAGCAAGGCCTTGCTCCTTCACCTCCACTGGTGTTTTGTTTGGCTGTTTCCTTCCCAGGGAAGCCTTTCTTCAACACTATGCTAATAGAAACCATCATCACCTCTTCACTTCCTAGCCCCTTTCTCTGGCCCTGAGGTACCTTTATCAGGCAGGCACATTCATGAGCAAAGAGCCACATGATTAATCTAACAGCAGGGGCTTATTAGAAGAGGAAGTTAGACTATGGTACACACCTATAATCCCAGCACTTGGGAGATAGTCAGGATGAGCAGGAGTTCAAGGTCATCTTCAATTATATTGAGAGTTCAAGGCCAGCTTGGGCTACATACATCTCTCTCCCTGTCCTTGTCCTTCCCTCTCTTCTCCACCCACTCCCCCCCCCCCCCCAACAAACTAAACGAACAGAAATCAGAAAGAAAAGAGGACCTTCTCAGCAAGGAGGTAATTCCAAGAAAAAGTCACATCTGCTAGTGTTATAAGCCATGTTTGTGTTCTAACAAATTCATACCTGAAGTATTCACCTTGTTTACTTCCAAATATGACTGTATCTGGAAATATGACATTTTAAGAAGTGATGAAGATAAAGTGAGATCATGAGTAGGCCCTAATCCAATCTAGCTAGAGTTCTTACAGGAAGAGCAACTGGCTATGCACAGTAGCTTATACCTCTAATCTCATTGCTTGGGAGGCTGAGGCAAGAGGATTGTTTGGGTTATGTGTTGAGTTTCAGGTTAGCTTGAGCTATAGTCTGGGACTTTGTCTCAAAACAAACAATCAAACACACCAATGATGAAGAAGGAGGAGGAGAAGAAAAAGATGACCATAGCATCAAGACATAGACATGAAGTGTTGGCTAACTTTGTCATTGGGACCAAAATACTGGCTGACTGGAGCAAGGGGCAACATCCATACAGTGGTGATAGCACACTGTGGTTGAACTATACAGGATAACCACACACACTTTGGTTAAGGTCTCTTGCATAGTTTGGAATTCAGAATTACTCCAGAGTGCTAGCTCCTCCTAAGACATGACTAAGAATTCAAGAGCCACACAGCTCCTGTTAAGAACAAACTTCATTTAGAGTGTAATTATTAATAGGCCAGCAGGACTGTGTAACCAGACTACCTGGGTTCAAATTTTGATTCACCACAATACGTTGTATGACTTTTGGGCAAATGACTACATCTCTATTTCTTCATAGGCTGATGAATGGCATATAGCTACTGTTACATATGTGTTTAATATCACTCCTGTTTTATGACAAAATAGTCCCTGTTTTTGATTGCCACAGAATACAAATGGAATACTCTGTTAATAGTAATAACTACTGTTTATTGATCCCTGACTCTATGCAAGAGATTGGCTGTTATTTGTCTGGACAATACTGTGAGGTAGGCATTATTACATCACTGCACGAACAAGAAATTGAGATCCAGAAAAAATAGGTAAGGTATCCATTGGCATTCAATAATTTTGTCAAAATTTACTCATAGGTCTCATTCTAAAATATATTTCTTCCCAGTAGCACACCTTTTCTTACTTTGTGTAAGTTTCCACTGTGTCTTTAAATGAACAAGCACTGGCGATATGCATGCATCTTTCAACCATCTTGTACTTGTATAATTTTTATTTTTGTTTTACACGAAATATTAATATGAATTCATTTTTTTCTATTATCGACGACGTAGTTCATTGACATAGAAAATGGAAGTCTTTTGACTAGATATAAAAATTCATTCAAGGCTCAGTGAATACTTAAGGGGAGTAGTTTTTTCTCTACTGTCTTTGACCTATAAATGCCTCATTTCTCAGTAGTTTGAGCAAATAACTTCCACAAGATAGGTTATGAATGAACTGATGGTGAGCTAGTCTCAGGGGAAGCACAAAGGAATGACTGGAAAGTGAGGCAATCCATATTAAACACAGCCCACCAGCAGCAAAGGAAATCCCCTGTGTACTTCAGGTTGGGATTTGTTGTGGGAAGCACAAGAGAGACCATAGTCATTAGCTGGTTTATGCCCTTTACTCCTATCTTGGTAATTAGCTACCCCAATGAAGTTCAAATGCACCTGGGCACTTGTAATGATAGACATACTGGGGTTGGGGGGATCTGGGCCTCTATAGAACAATGGTCATTCAGAATAGAAAAGAAAGTACTCTGATACAATGTCACTTCAGAGCTTTTATTTGTATGCCTGCAACATTAAAGTAAGAGAATACTCATACTAATTAAATCTCTCTGATGAGTCCTAAACGTGGTTGGGAATGAAATACTGGCTCTTGGTCCTACTTTCCAAACTCTGTGAGAGTCTCTAGAACTTTGTTTTCTGCATGTGTGTATATATGTGTGGTTTATGTATGTTCAAATGTACTGGGCACCTGTGGTATGTGTGTGTGTGTGTATGTTTGGAGAGGCCCAAGGCTGATGTTAATTATCTCCCTCCATTGCTTACCATCTTATTCTTTGAGGCACAATACCTCAGTTAAACCCAAAGCTTACCAAACAACTAGACAAGCTTGTGTGCTTGCCCTAAGGATACCCCAACTCTACCTTCTGAACATCAGAATTATAGGTGGGCAACCTATATTTATGTGGGTTCCGGGAATCTAAACTCTGATCCTCATGCTTGGACAGCATGGGCATTATCCATTAAGGTGTTTTCTCAATCCATGAATTCCTAGAGTTGTGACCCCAGGTATCTCTAATTATTTCTCTATTGCCTATTTTCATTTCATGTTGCCACTAATGAACTTAAACTATCTTTCTCTGACTGGGTAATCAGAGGAAATATATCTCAAGACTTACAAAGTTTTATCTCTTTATTATAGTAAATGATATTCATAATCTATTCCACATAATTTCCAATCTGATAGACAAATGTCTTGAGAACAGCAAGAGAATTCAATTTGACCTCTACTCTTGGAATACAAGAAGTTGTTATATAATACAATGCTGGAGATATTTTTCTTTCAGTTCAAGCATATTTTGTTTCACCATCTCAACAGTTACCATGACTGACTACAAAATACTTTTGCTCTTAGCTGTGCAACTATTTCTTTATAGGGCCTTGCTTCATGGGATCTACATCACTATGCAGTAAATGGTGCTACCTTAGCAAGGATGATGGCGCATTTTAAATATGCATGCTCTAAAAAGCAGCATGTATAAGATTTCAACCCACAAACTGCTAATTATGAACATTTTAGTATTTTCTATCTATGTTGTCTGTGCATAATTACAACATATCAGATTATAAATATATTGCATAATGCCAATAATATTTTTTGCTTTAGCATTTAGAGTTTGCAATGCATTTTTTCATTCTATCTCAATAATAATGTAAGTGATTTATTCACCCAACTTTGTGGATGAGAAACCTAAACTCGAGGGAGCAAACAACTTACTTAAAACGACACAGCTGGCAAGTAGGCAGAATTACAGCAAGGTTGTGAATCTTGAGGTGAGCGCCTTCCTCATTGTGTAAGGAGACAAGGGAGAGCAGGGAGAGGTGTGCTGGCAAACAGTCATGGACCAGAGGCCACTAGGACAGAAGCTGGTTCTCTGCTTTTCTTCATAGGCGTCATGAACAAAATGCTGTTTTCTCAATTCTGTATTGTGGTGGTAATGTGTTCCCCAAAATATTGTGTACCCTAATAAATTTATCTGGGTCAGAGAACAGACAGCCACTAGATACAAAGGCTAGAAAATGGTGGCACTCACACCTTTAATCCTAGCATTCCAGAGACAGAAATCCCTCTGGATCTCTGTGAATTCAAGACCACATTGGAAACAGCCAGGCATGGTGACACATGCCTTTAATCCCAGGGAGTGATGGCAAAAACAGAAAGATATATAAGGCGTGGAGACCAGAAACTAGAGGCGTTTGGCTGGTTAAACTTTCAGGCTTCTAGCAGCAGTTCAGCTGAGATTCATTCTGGATGAGGACTCAGAGGCTTCCAGTCTGAGGAAACGAGATCAGCTGAGAAGTTGGCCAGGTGAGGTTAGCTGCGGCTTGTTCTGTCTCTCTGATCTGCCAGTGTTCATCCCAATACCTGCTCAGGTTTGATTTTATTGATAAGAACTTTTAAGATTCCTGCTACACTATATAGAATGTAGAAAACAAAGGTCTGATTGTAAAAGAACTCCAGATGTCCCCCACATTAGTCCTTTTCCATTTAAATCTCTTGATCTCTCTAGCTAAAACTGGTATGCAGAAAGTCTTAACTTTTGTGTTTCTAGTAAAGACTCAGATTTGTACGTGTGTGTGCGCGCGCGTGCTAACCAGTGGGAGCATGTGTGGAGGCCAGAGGTCAATACTGAGTGTCTTCTTTTGTTATTGGCCTTATTATTATTTAAAATTTTTGTGTATGTATATGTGTGTGTGTGTGTGTGTGTGTGTGTGTGTGTGTGTGTATGCATGCATTCATGTGTATGAAAGAGGGTGCTCACTTCCTACCATATGTGTGGAGGTCAGATACTAACTTTAAGTGTCGATCTTTACCTTGTTGGGAACGGATCTCTCATTTTCTGCGCATATGCCAGGCCTGCTGGCCCTCTAGCTTTAGGGATCCTCCTGTCTCAGTGTCCCCATCTCCCCTTAGGCCCTAATGAACAGATGCACAGTTCTTCCCTGGGTCTATGTGTTTTGGGGGAACTTGGGACTCGAACCCTCACGTTTGCCTGGCAAACATTTTACTCACTGACTCATCAACCTTCCACCTAATTTCCTGAGACAGGGTCTCGACTGAACCATGAGCTTGCCATATCAGAATTTTGGCCAGATTGACAGCCTCTGAGTCTCTGGGATCTGCCTGTCTCTATTCCTACAAGTTCTGGGGTTACAGGCACAATCAGTGTCATTCTGCTTTTATTTGGGTGCTGAAGGTTCGAGTTCAGGTCCTCACGCTTGCACAGCAAAAACACTTTACCACTGAGCCATCTCCCCAGCCCTCAGTTTCGTGTTTTAATGGGCAAATCCTTCCAACCTTTTGCATGGCTCCCTGGTTTCTCAATGAAAGTTGCACAGTATCTCTTTTGTTACCATCAAGTGGCATGCTTATAGAGACAGATAAACCATGAAATTATAGGGTAGAGTTGTAATTATCTCAGCTTTCTAAACCACAGGGCAGTATACTAGGCTACTTCCTTTTTGAGTATGATAGAGTTAATTGTTATTGCTGTGTTATCACAGGGCATTAACTAACAAAACCAACTCTGCTACCTAGTAATTCAAGAGTGCTTGCCTAACACATAGCTCGTGTGTGATAAATTCCGATTAGCATTCATGGGAGGCGCAGGCTGCCGCCGCCATGGCTGTAACCCGTCACATTGTTGTTGCGTGTGTTCAGATGGGGATTACAGAGCTCCTGAAAGCCTCAGGGCTGCTTTAGTGGGCTGAGACGAAGGTTTTGAAATACCTGAGACTTCAAGGAGGTTCAGAGTCCTAGCGTGGTTCATTCAAATATGACATCTCTTCCAGGGCTCTGTGTGTGTCTGTTAAGAAAGAGAGCTGAAAACTTGCTTTCTTGGTGCACCTAAGTGGACTTGGGGCATCTGGTGAAGCCATGGAAGTCCATTTCTGTTCACTGAACAGGCCAGCTAGTTATTGGTGCAGTGAGGAAACAGAAAAATTGGTTTGGAAAAAGTGAGAACTCTTGTTCTTCTCCCTTCCTTTCTGACCTATTACCTAGTTCTGAGAAATGTCTGGAGCCAAAGTTTGGAACATTTCTCTCCGCTTGTAAAGCACATCGGAGTTTTGGAATAACAAGCAGCTATCCTTCCAATTATACATTGTACCTGGATCTATGAGTCTCTGTTCCATGGTATCAGTCTATCTGTGTATCTTCATATCTGTGTATGCCTATTTGTGAACGTGTGTATCTCCATTTATATCTTTATGGAACATGCTGGCAGGAACAGGCCCAGATTACTAATTCGAGTCTGAAGTTCATGGATAACAAGAGGAAGCCCAAAAAGGGCCTAAATAGTTTAGGGCCTGAGGCTCCTGAGCCTTTCAGAAATCATGCCATATTTTCTATCAACATGAGTTCTGTGCCACCTCATGCGTCTATTGGCTCCTGTGGCTGCCGTGTAAGATGGGTTCCATATTAACTAACAAACAGACATTTAGAATGGTTTCGCAGGCAGACTTACTCCCCTGGTCTTCAACTCACACTATTCCGTCCACTCCTTCTCCTGGTCAAACACTTTCAATGGCTTCCCACAGCTTAACTTGCTGTCCTAAGCCTCTGGTGGAGGCTTTCTTCGGTTTCTGTTGATCTGGGCAGGAAAGACCTCAGCTGTAGTCCCGCTGGAGAGGCTGCTCTTCTTGGAGATGTGTGTGACAGCTTCCTGTTCTGGTCTTTTTCATGGGCTAGTCCTTTTAGCTTTAACACATTCTCCCTCATCTCAGTCACTGGGCGCGTCTTGGGTGTCATTCTCCATAGGACAAGCTCTTCTTTAGTTTCCCCTGAAAGATGCTGTTCCTTCAAACAGAACTTTCCTCCTAACTGATCACAATCCCATTGCAATTGGGGACTTTCCCGATTTTACAGTCATAACTACTTCCTGAACTGGAACCTTCTTCTTTACTCTTTGCCATTACCTTTGCCAAGAGGGTTACTCATTTTTTTTTTGTAGCAGTGCACATGGTACCACTCACTACTTTTCTTCAGCCACCCTCCATACTACCACTCCGAGACCCCGCGGTTTAAAATCCTGCCATAAAAGAAGGTAGTTTGGGTGTATGGGTGAGCTCTTCATATTGAATTGCTTTATGCTTAATTTTAAAAATAAATGCATAAATTATTTTCATAATAAAAAAGCCATTTCTGTGTCCTATAATTTTACTTTGACCAGTGTGTTATCATAAAACATCTTTTCCCAACTGATTATTTTTCATCTACATGTGCCTTCATATATGAAACAGGATATTTTGTTAGTAACTTTTCTAATTGCCTTGAAAAAAAAAACTGATAAAAACAACTCAAGGAAGGACTGGATTATTTTGGCTCACGGTTTGAAAGAACAGTCCCTTGTGTCAGGGAAGGCATGGCTGCAGAAGCTTAGGGCAGCTAGTCACGTGGCATCCACAGCCAGGAAGCAGAGAGAGATGAATTCTGGAGCTCAGCTCACTTTTCCCGAATTTTTCAGTCTAGGACCTCAGCACATGGGGATGGTGCCATCTACATTCTGAGCAAGTCTTCCCTCCTCAGATGAACCCTTTGGAAATAGATGATAGACACACCCAAAGGTGTATATGTAGTCTAGGGATACTTACTTCCTAATACCAAAGACATTTAGATGCTATGCAGTACCCCATGGATCTCAAGGCTTTCTGTTCTGGCTCTTAGAAACAGGCACTATTCCCAGCCCTGTGGGAATGTCAGGCCTTGTGACCTCCGAGTCCTTATGTGTGGTTATTTCCCTAGACATGCGAGTTTTCTCATATGCATAGGCTGACCACAAGGAAGATGAACACAGTCAGGGACGCTGTATATTTCTGCCATTCAACTTAGGTTCAGTTCTCTTTGATAGTTTGTACTTAGAACACCAGCTGCCTGTCGCTCACCATCTCAGTTCCATAACCCCAACACATGGATTCTGGCAAGCTTTACCTATACTGTGTTACTCAGCATTGTGGCCTAGAAAATCTCTGAAGAGGTTTCTGTGCATTTCTATTCTTTATTTCTCACCCTTCAGGGATCCCTGCCTTGCATTGCCAGGGAGAAATGGTTTCATACACTGTGAGTCCATGTGTTTTGTCCATTTCCTTTTCTCTTAGTGTCTTTAAATGGGAGGGAAAGCTGGTTGCCATTATTACATCTTGAATGGATTAATTTATTTAAAATTATATTTCCCACATTTCTCTGAGAATATATGATTATTAGGCTAGACTTAAGTCCAATTAACCAATATTCTTGTAATAGTTTTATCTTTTAAAGTAATTTTCCCTCCTCTGAGAAAGATTGCAAATTGCTAAAGCCATGTGATTCTTCCAAATTACAAACGGATAGTTCTGCATGGCTTTCTTCCCTTTCACCTCATCCACAAAGTGTTAGACTTATTGTAATAGAGTTTTACTGCTGGCCTGCAAATGTCCTTGGCAAATCATGCACTACCATATTTGGTTCTATTATATCTCATTATATGTAACATGTTTCATTACATATAGCACTTGAACAGACCAGCACTTACAAAAGGATGTTATTTGAGAAGTTAGGAAATCAGGTATCTAATGTTTTGTACTCATGGATAATGTTACCAGTGTCTTCTCCATTTGATTCTTTTTTCTTTTTCTCTGTTATCCTATTGGATGTCAAATTGTCTTAACTACCCTACAAATTTGTCCTCATCTGTCTCTCTTTTGTATTTCTGTTTCCTCCTTTAGTTCTTAATAAAATATTTTTAAAAATATCCTAATAATACTCCCACACCATACACACTGACACACACACACACACACACACACACACACACACACACACATTGACACACACCTACGTGTTATATTGCTATTAACTGGTAACCACCATATAGTGATGCAGTGCATTCGATCATTAAAACATGTTTCTTATTCCAACTGAATCTTTGTAGTCTTTGAGCAAAATCTTCCCTTTTATTATCTCTTCCTACCATCTATAGGCTCTGGTAACCATGTTCATACAGGAGTAGTCTTCCTGTATCTGCCTTATTTCACTTAACATCATGTCCTCTAGTTTTATCCATGTTGTGAGTGACTGAATTTTCCTTTTTAAAATGTCTCATTCATTCATTAACAATAAGGCATTTAGGAGGTAGGATTGGGATGACTCACAACTCTCTTCTCTTTGGTTGGCTTTGGCCTAGGTGACAGAAGCCTAAACAAGCATGGGAAATGATAATATGATAAATGATAATGTGAAGATGATAAGTCACTTAAACCAACTTTATCAAAATACTTCTAGATGAACATAAAATCTCAGGAGCGTGACGTGGTACCCATTTCTGACCACAAAGATAGGAAAAGCGTGATTCATGTTTCATTGGGTTGGGGAAAGAGTAAGAAAGTCTTTGGTGCTTTCTTCTTGAATTATATCTAAATAGAATAAATTCTTTTATGGTTTAATATATTAAAGGCTAGCTTTGAACTTGCTCTGTAGACAAGGATGACCTTAAGGAGATCATACTGCTTTTGTCGCCCGAGAGTTGAGATTACAGGCATGTGCAGTCACACCCAGTTTATCAAATGCTAGGAATGGGGGCTAATGATTCCTACATGTTAAGAAAGTACTCCAAAAGCTGAGCCGTATCCTCGACTTCTGAGGTTAACTGCATTAACAACTGCAACTGCAGACTCAGTTGGAAACACGCCATGATGCTTGCTGTAGTGGTGCTGTGTAACTCAGTCTAGCGTACATCATAGCCAGATCATTTCAGGCACTGAGCTGAGACTAAGGTGTCATGATAACAAATGGAGACATTTGTGTGGCATATTGTAATAAGGAATAGACTAGTTTTTTTCTTTCAAATAAAGGTTATCACTTGGTACCTTGAAGCTGTAGAAGTGGGAAATACTGAAAACATTTAAAAAGCTTTCACATTTCATTTAATAAATGCTCTACCCTCTCTTCCACTTTCCAGTTACAGGATCTCCAGCAAGCAACTTAACCAAGTCTCAACATTTTCATCTAAAAAATGGGAGCAACGGTATCACAGTGTTATCTTGAACATAAGTCTAAGCATCAGGCTTTTTGTTGTTCTAGAAAGTACTATATAACTTTTCACAGTTATACACTATATTACACTTGACTTTTTTTTCTTGCTTGACTATAGGCCATAACAAATAATTTACCCCCTACTATTTGCATGCTGGACATACTCAGATTGTAGTTACTTACTAAATGAGTACATCTAGGTACTCTGTACTGAGAAGAAACGATCAAAACCTTGTTGCAAGAGTGGCATGGAATACCCAAATGAGAGTGAGGGAATCCTTTGACTGAGATCTTTGGGATTAGGAGAGTAATTCCTTGGGATTAGGATAGTCTGAGTCATTTTAGATAAAATCTGGGTAGAAGATTTGAGAAAGCTAGAGGGCAGGCAAAGTCATTTCCCTTCCATCATTCATTTAGCACTGCAAATATCAACAGTCCAACGGCACAGGTAATGCGTATTACTCATAGCCAAGATTTTGAGAATATTGACTAAGTGCCTTGAGGATACAGCATTTGCTACACTCTTCCAGCCTGCTACTTACCATCAGTATGTAAATTATAAGCCAAAATTAACAAAAATAATATAAACAGAAAAGCTAAGTATTTACAACAATAAATGGTTACATAAAGTGAGCGTGTCTACCCAGCTTAGCCCGCTATAATAACTCCTGTAGACAAGATGGTGTGTGTAGTAATGTTTATTTGTCAAGTTCTCCAAGGTGGGAAGTCCAAATCAAGCTGTTAACAGATTCAGTGTTTGATGGGAGTTTACTTTGTAGATAGCTGCCCTTTTTGTGTCCACAAAAGGCAGAGGAAAGAGAAGAAAGAGAGAAAAGGGTAGAGAAAAAGAGAGACAGCTAAGAGGAAGAGGAGGAGGGGAGAGATGAAGAGAAAGTCTCTGATTTTGTTTTCTTTGTTTCAGGACACTTAATTCTACTTTGAAGGATTACTCTCATGACCTAATTATCTCACAAAGACCCAACCCTCTTAATACCACCCCTATGAGTGGTTAGAATCTCAACATCTGAATTTAAGGGCAACATTCAGTTCGTATGACTACCTTATTGGCAAACATACTTTTTTCTTTTGAGTTGCCACAATGCCTGAATTTCTATTACTAAGAATCTTTTGGGGGAGATTGAACATAACACCTTTTTCCCCCAACTTACCTATCCAACTTTGAATTACTATTATCACAATGATGGCAACATTAGCTCTAAAACCATTTGGACGTTATGGATGTTTTCTTGACAGGAATGGTAAGACAAAGGTTTGAGAAAAGCACTGATTGTCCATGAAATAAGGATTTGGATGCTCTTTAGGCATGGAAGAGGGCACTTACTGTGTGTGGGGATGGGGCAGGAGGAGAATAGAGGCCACAGGAATTCCTGCAAGAGTGCCTCTGTGGCCAGAAAGTGGGTTTAGAGGTAGAGAGAAAGATGGAGAAAAGGACCTACAAAGAACTGAGCTGAGAGGCCTCTAACTCCTTCCTGAAGAACAATACTCATACTGGACATGAAGGTATTTGATCAGCCTTAATGCTTTGCAGACCATCCTGCACTCTAACCCTGAAAAAGCCCCTAGTGAGAAGGAGAAGTAAAGATGTGTGCCAGCCTGCTGGGGGTAGACGGAGACTGCGTTAGCTACCTTCGTTATTGCTCTGACAAAAGGCCTTACAAGAAGTAGTCTGGAAAAAAGAAGGATTTATTTTGGCTTACAGTTTGAGGGATACAGTCCACCATGGTCAGGAAAACATGGCGGTGGGTGTGACAGGCTGCTGGTCACATTACCTAAACAAGTGGGGCCAGGCCATAAAACTGCAGGATCGCCTTCAAGTCACCTACTTCTTCCAGCGAACTTCCACCTCTCAAAGGTTCCACAGCCTTCCCAAGCAGAACTTCCCACTGAGGACCAACATTCCAACACCTGGGCCTTTGGGAGACATTTCACACTGAAACCACTGTAGGACCCTGAACTGCAGCTATCATGAATATATAGAGTACCCTGTCTCCTTATTTTTGCAGACATTCAACTACATTGTGGTAGAGTTTGGAATCCTTGTTTACATTTTATCCAAGGTCACCACCAGCTAAAGCATGCTTTGATTCAGTGAATCATCCTCCATGTAATATCCTTCCCTATAGAAGTGCTAAATTCATCAATTCAAGATTTATGAGCACTAGCCTTTTCAGCAACTTAAAACCACTATGCAGGTAGACGCACCTGGGATGTGATAAATTGAATCAATTATAAACACAACTCTGGAAAAGTAACACAAACGAAATTTAGCACTTCTTTCTCACTTATCTCTTTCTCTCAAGTGACAGAGGTTTTAGGGTCTGAATTATCTACATGAATTGTCTCAGCATTTTCTTTCAATTTCTATATGGAGATACCTCAAATTATGGCCAACATTACCATTGCCCCCAATCTCTTCTTGGCTTCGAGATAATAAATATCTCTTACAACTTAAAAAAAAAATTGAGATGCCCTTTTCACTTTGACCATGCAGATGGAGGAATTGTAAATAACCAATCCTTGACACTCTTCAGAAATAAAATGTGATGAAGAGTTCAGTTGTCTGATTACATTCTTCCAATAAAATCTCACCCACTCTATTCTTACCCCAGGGATAAGGAGCAAGCACACAATAGACATTATTTTCCCTTTGAACATACTCGTATCTTGTCAAGATGTCATCAATACAAATACTTTGACGTTTTTAGTACCATGATGGGGAAGCAGGTTGAATTTTTCAATCCCCCCCCAGCCAATATAAGTCAGTCCAAGATACTTAATTCTATTTGAGATCCTTTGCTTCTATTATAAACAGATCCCGCAGTGGGAGATAAATTTCATGGCAACAGTTTGGACTTTTTTATGAACCACCTGCAAGTTTTCTGCAAACAACATGTTTTATGGGAGCTCAAGGCAATGTTCACCCATCAAGACCTGACAGTCAGGGGAGGATGGATGAGGCCTTATCTCAGGCACACACGTAACCTTCCCTGTCCCCTGGCCTGACCTCCCTCTGCACTCATTTATGAAAATGATTCATCTTTAAAGAGCTTCCTTGCTCTGCCTGCAGGCAGTAGATCTTTTTGCACTGGACTTGTGTAAGCTGAGGTTATAAACTTCGACGTGTAAGCTATTTGGAGGGGCTTAATTTTGAATATTGGGAAAGGAAGAGGGTACCATCCTTAAAGGAACAGCCTCATTCTGGGTCTTCTTTCTACAGAAAGATGCTTCCGTGGAATTTCATTGAGAAGCCATTGTTAGGGCTCAACTTTTAGTAAGTCTTGCCATGAACTGAACACGTTGGAATAGAGGCTTGGCAACTCTTCCTAGGGGTGTGCTGACATTTCAGCTAGCTCTTGGATCTGTCACACTGTAGAGGGCACCACGAAGGGAGTGATTTGTTTCAGTACTGGAAGATATTGTTAGGCAGCATTCGAATATTCCTTAGAACTGAAACCCTTAGGAGGAAAGGAACAGGAACTAAAAAGAAGGAGCCAAGATCTCAAAGAAAATGAAAAGGGAGGAGACGCTCAATGTAAAATGCTTGTGCGCAGGTATGAGGACCCGAGTTCAGATCCCTGATGCCCACATTAAAAGCCAGACTTTGCAGTTTCCTTGGAATCCCATCACTGAGGGGGACAGAGGTGGGCGAATCCTTACAGCTCACTGGTCAGCAGGTCTAACCTATTGGTGAGCAGATTCAGTGAGAGTTCCTGTTTCAAAAAGTGATGTGGAAAACAACAGAGAAAGAACCCAGTGTTAGAGCTCTGGTCTCCACACACATGTACACAGATGCCCACATCTGCATACAATGCTTTCTCGTGTTCCCTGCCCTCCACACAATTCATAAAAAGTTCAAACTTGAGGAAAGAGAAGATAACACACATGTATTCATTCCTTTAGGCAGAATTTGTGAATGGAACACCTGGCTTAATTTACAAAATTCTTGAGAGTTGAATCTCACGTTAGAAATACAGCAAGAAAATACATCTGGGTGAAGGTTGAAGTAAAGACAGGAGAGAAGTCTCTGGACGTCACTCCGTGGCAGAGAAACTGCCCAGCAAGCCAGAAGCCCCGAATTCATGCACCTTCCCTGTGAACAAAGAAATAAGTAAGTTAGCAAAAACATTTAAACATAGAGAGAAGATAGAAAATCGTTATAGAGTGGTTTTGTAAATTCAAATTTTTATGCAGCACAATTTAAGCACAGATAAGACATCCTGAAACAGTGGCAGGCAAACATTTTTTAAAGAGCTGATGTTAAATTTTTCGTTTTCATGGGTCTTATGGCTTCTGTCACAGCTATGGAACTCCAGCAATAGAGTCATTATGCAAATAACTGGGCATGGCTGTGCTTTAATTAACGTTTATTTTACAATGTGGCATGTGGTGACCTGAATCCACTGTATGAATGGGAGTTTACTGACCCTTGTCCTATATAAACCTGTTCTAACTTCAGACCTCAGAGAGGCTGAGTCTGTGCCCAATGTTTCTTAACATTTCTAGAAATTAGACCAACGTCAGCAGAGCACGTGATCAAGCCCTAACTAAAGAGTCCCATTTTGCTAGAAAAGAATAACAAAGGTGTTCCGATGGCTGGGAGGATGGCTCAGTGAGTAGGTAAAAGCACTTGCTGCCAATCCTGGTAATCCTTGAAGAAGAGAACTGTCTCCAACTAATTGTTCTTTGACCTCCACATGCCTCTCATAGCAACTGCATGTGCCTGTGAACACACTCACAATAGATACATGGAAAAAATTAATGCGTTTAATTAATGATGTTGATTACTGATCCCTGAAATTGCCATGGTGAGTTGTGTTTAGTGAATGTGAGCAAAAGCTTTCACTGAATATGTGCTTTACAAATACATTGACAATTTCAAAGAGGGGATATAGAGGCAATATACTCTGAACCTGATTGTTCATAAAACCTTTGTACACATGCTCCTTACTGTCCTATCTTTGGGACATTAGGATTCTCTGCAGAATGGCAGCAGTAGAAATTAGCTACGCCACTTCACCTTAGCTCCCTCTACATTCCACTTGTTAGAGGTAACCATCCCTGTGAATCTAGCCTGCTGATTCCCCGAGGCTGCACCTATTGAGAGGCTGCAAATGGACAACATCTGCTCGTACTTATGGTTGGAGGTGATCAAACCACGTGACTGGAAGTCCGCATAGGAAGACATTTGCCATTCTCAGAAGCACTCATCAGTCAGTTCCTCTCTGAGATGTACCCTTTATGATCTTTGAGGACATTAAAATGAGGCCAAGGTCAAAGGATTATAGCAGCTCATTAGTTTTCAGATGAGAAAATCTGAAAAAGTCTTTGAAGGGTATATATAGCCCTTCATGTCTCTTCTTGGGTTTCTTACTGCCAAGAAGTAAACAGCTTTCCACAGCCATGCATTTCCATTATTATGTTCTGGCTCACCACTTACCCAGAGGAGAAAATGGAGCTAGACAATTGTGATTCAAAAACCTCTGAGTGTTGAGGCAAAATGAAATTTTCTTCTTTTAAACAATTTCTCTCAGGTATTTGTCTCAATGACTAAATGTTTCAATGAAACCCCACCCATGCCATGTATAATTGAATGAGTTGCATTTTTTTCATGTGCATAGGAAACATTCCAATACTATTTACAGATAGTTAAGATGTTCGGTAGAGACAAAACTAAGGGACAGAGACTGTGTCAGGAGGTTTCTAGGTTCTAAATAGAGATATATTTCCTCAACTGGGGGTTACATACGGCATTTTGTAATTTCTTTTCAAACACTTATACAAAGTATACATGTCCATCTCCAGTACTCATACAACATGTCTGATGTAGCTTTATAGATCTTCCTCCATGACTCCTCTATGAAAATGCAGCATCGCGGCAGCACTTCACATAGAAGGGTCACAGTTCCAACTTGAATTTTATGGAGTTGAGTTCACAATTGGTCGCTAAGTCCATTTCCCATTTCTCCTTTCCAGGTATAGCCAGAGTCCTACAAGCATTTCATAGGTCCTCACAAATAACTCATGTATGGACCTTCCTTGGAAGAAGGGGTTTGTAGTTTTCATCAAGCTTTGCTGTCTTCTTCCAGGGCTTGGCCTGCTTGCTGTATCTCTGCACTACTGCTGTTTTGCAGCTGCCTTCTGCTTTGCTGGCTAGCTATGCGCAAATTTTTTCCACGAACTCAGGTTATCTGGAAAATGCTGCCATTTGTCCACATCTGTGGATCTTCTGGTGTTCTCGAGGACTTCAACTACACAATTTTGAGAATATTCTTCTCCACTGGTGTTACATCCATTTTTTCCACTATGGATCATGGAGAGATAAGGCTACACAACAATCCAAGTGCCAGTCACCGGAATCTCCTGCACCTCAGAAACGTTGGCTTTTCACTGGGCTTAGTGTGTTTGCACAGTGGACTCTGTTCTTTCCAAGAAAGAAAGATTCAACAATAGTCTCCTTGAGCATCATGCAAACAGACATCCTGATTTTGCGTTTATTAGTTATCTTAGTATACCTGGGCATGCCTTGGAAGTAGGGATAGTTTAGACTCTACCTTACAGCCCTAATCTATATAACAATGAAGAAACTAATAACTGTACTATCACTTTGTGACCTTGTGTCCTATTAACTTTCTTTATAAATTAGGAAATGGAAAGATAGATACAGTTCTATGTTCAAATATCTGTTTTGAGGGCTGAAGATGTGACTTATTAATAAAATATTTGTGTAGAATATGTAAGAACTTGGGTTTGGTCTCTAGTACTGCAAAGAGAAATCAAAGTATTTTAGTTTTGAAAGGAGAAATGGGGACAGGGGCAGGTTTTCCCACAAATCCCCTGTTTCTCTGGTAGGCAATGATGAATTACACTCAAATTATCTGTTATTTCCTTGGAAGAATTCAGAACACTGTGTTTACAGTAGTCCCTAATGTCTACTATTATACTCTTGAAATTGGGTAATGGATTGATGGATCTGAAACCAAACACATGCAGATGAAATAAGTCTGGAGTTATTGTTTTGAAGTGAAAGATGTTTGGAAGAATTTTATTCTTCCTGAGTTGTTATGAAGGTGTGAGATGCTGCTATTAGATACTTAATGTTTAGTCTTAGACGTTATTAACTTTAAATAAAACATAGTAGCATTGGAATAGTGAGGGTCTTGTAGCATTGCCTTATTTGAGTTCACTAAGAGGAAACTGAAGGATGAAAACATTCTCAAAGAAGTAGCTGTCAGGAAAAAAGAGGATGGTACAGTGTTTTTGATGCTTATAAGTGTGTTAGAAATGAGCTCTGACACCTCATAGGAAATGAAAGAAGAGAATTATGTGCCCAGTGATCTATTTATTCATCCCTTAAGGTTTCCAGTTTTATCACCAAATATAACCAAAAAAGGATTAGTTAAAGGACTAGTTTGACTGTTGGTCATTTAGTTCCTTGATCAGTTTTGCAATGCTAGGAAATGTTTAATGCAATAATTGAGTAAAAGAATTGTTGACTGTATACTGACTACAAAAATGCAAACTTGATTAAAGATCAAAGGAAACAGAAAGAAGATATTAGAAATGATGGAATCAGCTGTAGCATGAAAACTGAGCATCTGTCTGCTAACATACACAGAACCATCCCCACTTGCTCCAAGTGTCTCGTCTCTGGTGGAGATCTTTGTCACGATTATCTGAGCCCTGATTACTTGATTTCATGAAAAGATGCTTTCAAAGTTGTAGAACTTGTTTCTTGTTCAAAAATGGCCAGGGTTCTTCTTACTATTCAAACTGTCAGACCTGACATTTGGCTCCTGTGATACACAAAGTTCAAGATGACAGGGAAAATGTTTTCCAGGAACTATCGCTCATTCCCGCTGCTGATGAATTGTCATGCCCTTCTGAGAACATAACCCATCAGTCCTCTGAAACAGAGCGTCTGATAACTAAGTCATGCTCAGCTGATTCTCCAGCAGATAAATGGTGAACTTCACCAAAGCTACCTGCCCACAAGTCTTTTGAGACGAAAACAGTTGAGTCTCAGATAACAAGGAAACTTGATGACTTCTAGCACAGTCATGGTTTTCCTTGGCCCACACATAGACAGTGATGATTTCTGGGTCTTCACAAGCATTTTATTTGCATATCTCATCTTTAGTAACTCATGCTGAGACCACAGAAATGGTTAGATAATTCATGATGCCAGACACACAGTACATGTTCAATAAATACTAGAGGGGGCCAAGGAGAGTGAGAACTAGTCTTTGATATGAGCAACTGGACTTTGATAGCACTGTTGCCCTTGGTTCTATGTACATAGAACCCGACTAATTGATACAAAAATGTAGCCCTCCTAAAGCATAGAAGTTCATTATGCTGATTTTTCCTATCTTCCCATTCTTACCGTGGTTCACAGACATTGAAAATAAACACCCAAATAAGCTAAGGATGGGGAATGAGATGTTGATAACAAATGGAGATTAGACCATACCTAGTCACTGACAAAGTAGCCTAGGGATGAAATAGTGTTAGGTGATGTTCATATATTAATTTTTCTAGACTTCTCTAGAATAGAGTGTGGCAGAATTTTCTCTTTTTGTAAAGAAGGCACTGTTTTGATGTCATAGAATGATCCTGTAGTAAGAAGCCTGGAAAAAAGACTTAGGAATTTTTAGCGACTTTCAAGGGAGCATGCATCTGTCCAGAGTCTTATGGAAGTCTTAGCTTCAGAGGTTGTGCTATTTTGATTTTCTTCACTGGGCTGATGATGTTGACAATAGTAATAATAATATAAGCAATAATAAAGGTTAATATTTATCCAGAGTTTACAACCTGCTGGGGATCCCTGATAATTGCTCGACATCTATTTTTTTTAATTTAATGCCTACAACAATCAACCTGTCAGATCACTGCTTATTATGATGAGGAAGCTGTGGCTTAGAATTAAGTAAACTGCCCAAGGCCACAGGGCTTGCTAACCATGCAGATATGCATTGGATTCTAGATTTAGATTGCACTTTTAAGATCACTCAAAGCAGAAAGACTGGTAGTAATTTTAGGATTTAAATGGATGCAATGTAAACATAACAGACAAGGAACTGTGATTCATATTTTACTCCACATATCATTTGTTTTAATTGCATTTAAACCTTTTGAACAAGGGTCGGCAAGCTATGGCCTCTGACTAAAATTTTATCTACCACCTGTTTTTATATGGATTGTGAGCTAAGAATGATTTTTCTTTGTGTATTTTTAAATGGTTGAAAAAACTTGAAAGCATATTTTGTGGGCATGTGAAAACAATACAAACTTCAAATCCCACTGTGTAGAAATACGTCTTAATAGAACAGTGTTTAAATATTATCTCCAGTTGTCCTTGGCCTACAGTGGTAGAGTTGTATAGTTGTGACAGAAATTCTGTGGTAAGCAAAGCCTAAAATGTGTAGTGTGTACACATTTTATAGAAAAACCTTACCAGGAGCCAAAGGTGATGGTATACACCTGTAGTCCCAGCACTTGGGACATGGATGTAGGAAGATCAATAGTTCAAGGTCATCCTTGACTTCATCTTAAGTTCTAGGATATCCTGGACTACAAGGTTTCTTGCTTCAAAACAAAAACATCTAAGGAAAAAAAGCAGGAAAGTTAAAAAAAATAGAGAAAAATCAAAATCACAGCTTTTGTTTTTCTATAGTAAAGCGGTGAGAAGAAAGACTTTGAAGGCAGATTAGACATGTGCATTTCGTCTTCCTCACTTTTATATCCACTTGGAAAAGGCTTTTTAACCTTTATGTACCTCAGTTTCCACATCTGAACAATGGTGACAATGGTACCAATCTCCAAGAACTGTAGTAAAGATGCTAATCTATTAAGAATAATGCCTGGCATGTGGCTAGTGCTGTCACCGTCCTTATCATGCTAATTTTTTTATGTGATAGGTACTAATCATTCTTGTTAACATCTTGTAGCTCCATCATGGATTAGTTCAGTTAGAGAAGGTGAGTCTCTTCTTGACCTACATTGCCTCTTCCCTTATCAGAACTGGACTGGTGTTCTTGGCACCTCTTGCCTTAGGTCAACAAGCACCGGCAGCTAGTCCACACACCCATCCTCTCAAGTACAGCTGGTTCTGTCTTCACTGTCATTGGTCTTGGGCTCCCTTGGCTGGTGTAACTGCTTGAGTGGGTGTGGGAAAACCCTGTGGACTTGAGAACTGAGGCAAGACATGAAGGCTCACAAGGCTTGCCATGGGCGGAAAGATGATATTGAAGCCAATGGGTGTTTTAGGAGTGAGTGGGATGAACATCTGCTTCTATGAAGTGACATTAAGAAACTTGTTCTGCATCCAGATTATGTCAGCTCCACTGACAAGGATTTGTGACTTCAGTATATGATGAGTATACATGTGGGGTGGGGGAAACAGACAGTGGTAAATAGAAACACACAGCAAAATCTACCTGTGCTTGCTTAGCATGCCAGAGGCCAATTCCAGTCAATGATGACAGAGTGTGGTATGAAGAGATGCTGGGTTGTGATGGGTGCTGGTATCAATGGTTTTCCTTTTAGAGCCCTAAGTTTGCCTAGAATATTCTGGATCTGGATCCCATTTAAGCAGGGTGAGGATTTTATGTGACTATTTTAGAGTAGTAACTAATTGGTCACAATAATGGGATCACTTATGATTTCGATAGAGTAATGAAACTTTCTGGTTTATCACTCAAAACCCACTACTTACCTATCCCTTGGGTTTCTCTGTCTTCTTTCTCCTGCTTCTTGTGTGTCTGTCTTTGAATGACCAATGAAACTGTAAAGTTTAAGTTTACAGGTCATAGCTCTTGACTCCATGACTCATCTCAAATACTACTTCGAACTTCTGCAATTTCAAGGTCATCTCTCTTTAAACTTTAAGGAGAGAAGATGTATGTGGAGGTTATGGTGATTAAATGTATGGATTCAGGGCTCTCACCTACTTTTTTCAATTCCTATCTTCCTGATCTCTAGTCTGATCTTTTTTGTGTCTCAGGTTCCTCATCTGTAAAACAGGAATTAGGAGTTGTTCTTCAAAAGATATTGAGAGGATTGAGTGAGCTACCTGACTTAGTTCACAGTAGTGGTCACTCTTATCAGGTTGTTGGTTTGAGTTGCCATGATCACTACCCAAGGAGATGCTGCTGCTTAGGTCTGTGTATATTAGTATAATGAGCCCCCATGACTGGCCTCTGAGAGAGGTATTATCCTACTAGATGGAGACTGATTAGCTTGCTTAATATCATGCTGCAAAGTAACAGGGCATGGATTTCATCCAGGCTCATTAACTGCAGATCCCATGCACTTTCAATTCTCAGATTCATTGATTCTATACTCACACTATACCTAATCATGCAAATTAGGTTCATTTTTTGCATAATTAATAAGGTAATGCTCAACCCATGAACAGTTTCATGTAAATATGAATATATGTAAAATATTTTTTTTGTGTTCAAATGTGAAGTTAAAATGCATAGCAGCCTACAGCACTTTTAAGACTGGTTTTGAAGGAAAATACTTTCCTTACAGCCAGACACTTAACAGGAAGGCATAGATATTTTATTTCTTATCTCATCCTGTGAGTGCCAACTCAGAGTGAGTATGTGATGTTGAGCTGTGGGACTGTGTACTGGTAGTGGCAGGCGTGAGAAAATAAGAATTAGTTGTTACCAGAGGGAAAAGTGGAACTGGGTGGAGGCTCTGAATGATTCACTTGGTCTTTGACTGAGGCAACTTAATGAGATTCTGCAAAGCCTTCTGATAAACATTTGGTTCAGGAGATGGTGTGTTGCCCAGGGTGGAACCATATCCCACCTCTTCATTATTGTTTAGAAGCGAAGAAGCCATTATGTAAAATGATCATTCAAGCATAGAAAAATATGGGACTGGAGAGATGGCTCAGCAGTTAAGAGCACTGACTACTCTACCAGAGTACTGGAGTTCAATTCCCAGCACCTGAATGGCACCTAATAACTGTCTGTAATTCCAAGATCTGACACTCTAACACAGACATATATGCAGACAAAACACCAATGCACATAAAATAAAGATAAATAAATTATAAAAAAAAGATAGAAAAATAAAGGAGAGTGACTCACCTTGATAGGGTTTAGAATTCCACATGACATGGGCTTTATGTGATGAACCTATCCAAGAATAAAATAATATATTTAAAGATACCAGAACCTAAACTGTCCTAAAAATAAGACAAAACAGCTAAAAGTCATAGGGAAATTGAGGGACCTTGGGAAACAGACTGATAGAAAATGATCTAAAGCAAGCAGCAACATAGGGGTGTTGCCAATAATAGAATTACTTTTCCATGAACATAATAGATTCAACAAAAGTGTTTAAATTCCTAACAGAACTTTTAAGATTTATTTTATCCAAAAAAATTAGGTGTGTGTGTGTGCCTGTGTGTGTGTGTGTGTATCATTGTGGGAGTATATACATGTTTATGTGTATGTACATGGAAGCTAGAGGCACCAAATTATCCTTCTCATGGGAGGTGTTGGAGTTACAGGCAGTTTTGAGGCACCTGGGATTTGAAGCTGGGTCTTCAAGAGCAGCAAGTACTCTTCATCGCCGAGTCATCGCTCTAGCCCCCTAAGGGGACTTTTGAAATTATTTTCATCTTGCTATATTTGTTATATAGAGCATTGGAGATGATACCTGGTATTAATTCTAAAGCTGTTTTTTTTCCTGCATTTAATTTTATTTGATAAATGTTCTAAAAAGCAAAAAAAGATATTCCCATCTGCTGGTTGTGACTGTTTAGAACAAAGCCATGAGTGTGGTGAAGTGGCTAAGTCTTTTATAAAACAACCAATGGAAAGGGACAACAGATTACAGTGGCTGCAAGCTCTAAGAGAGTCCTGACGTTAGCGCAATGCCATGACTTGGGTGACGCTAGGTTTCTACACTGTGTCTTATGCTTCTTCCTGGGAACTCTACACTATAATCAGGGTATGAAGAGTGACCTTCACAAGCCACTGTGGTGTCCTTAGGTTTTTGGTCTCTGTGCATACAACATGTCTGCCTATATTGTATGTCCCCATTTAAGAAACTTCTATTCTGCCTTATTAGCAGCATGTAGATCCAGACTTGTCCCAAAAGATTTTCTTTAATTTTTAAATTCTGACAATTTCGTGTATCCATACAATGTATTGTGATCACAATCACCCTTCTCCTCCTTCTCTGATCCCATTTCCTTTTATACTGACCCCATTCTTCTTTTTAACTGAGCCCTATCTGACTTCACATCTTTCTTTGGTTTGAGTCTTATCTACATAGCCACAACTGCTGTATGTTCTTGATTCTAACAGTCATTCATATCTAGAAGACAGCGTCTCACAGTGTGCCCCCATCTTCTGGCTCTTACAGTTCTTCCATGCCCTCTTCCATGATGTGCACTGGACCCTGGAGGGGCTGATATAGATGTCCTACTCAGGAATGATCACTCACTCAATAATCACTTCATTCTCATTAGTTTGATCAGCTATAAGTTACTGCATTAACTATTTCCCACTGAAAATAGAAGCTCCCCAGAGCAATACTCACTTATGGATACAAATATGCACATTTAGAAAGTAATTTACTCTGCTGAGAGTATTCCATTGTGTATATGTACCACATTTTATTTATCCATTCTTCAGTTGAAGGGCATCTAAGTTGTTTCCAGGTTCTGGCTATTACAAACAATGCTGATATGGACATAGCTGAGCAAGTGCCCTTGTGGTATGATTGAGCATTCCTTGGGTATATGCCCAAGAGTGGTATAGCTGGATCTTGGGGGAGATTGATTCCCAATTTTCTAAGAAAGCGCCATATTGATTTCCAAAGTGGTTGTACAAGCTTGCATTCCCAACAGCAGTGGAGGAGAGTTCCCCTAGCTCCACATCCTCTCTAGCATAAGGTGTCTTCAGTGTTTTTGATCTTAGCCATTTGGACAGGCGTAAGGTGGTATCTCAGAGTTGTTTTGATTTGCATTTCCCTGATAATTAGGGATGTTGAGCAATTCCTTAAATGTCTTTCAGCCATTTGAGTTTCCTCTGTTGAGAATTCTCTGTTTAGTTCTATAGCCCATTTCTTAATTAGACTGTTGAGCATTTTGATGTCTAATTTCTTGAGTTCCTTATATATTCTGGATATCAGTCCTCTGTCAGATGTGGGGTTGGTGAAGATCTTTTCCCATTCTGTAGGCTGTCGCTTTGCCTTGTTGACAGTATCCTTTGCTCTACAAAAGCTTCCCAGTTTCAAGAGGTCCCATTGATTGATTGTTTCTCTCAGTGTCTGAGCTACTGGTGTTATATTTAGGAAGTGATCTCCTATGCCAATGCATCCAGGCAGTGGGACTGGGTCCTGTGCTCAGTGCATGAGTTGGCTGTTTGAAACCTGGGGCTTATGCAGGGATGCTTGGCTCAGCCTGGGAGGAGGGGACTGGACTTGCCTGGACTGAGTCTACCAAGTTGATCTCAATCCTTGGGGGAGTCTTTGCCCTGGAGTAGATGGGAATGGGGGGTGGCCTGGGGGAAGGCGGGAGTGGAGGTGGGGGGGGGAGAACAAGGGAATCCGCGGCTGATATGTAGAATTAAATTATATTGTAAAATAGAATAAAATAAATTAAAAAAAGAAAGTAATTTAACTTAGCTTTAGCAAAAATTAGTAGTGTCTCCACTGCCCTCCTGTTGTGACTTCCCAACCCACAAGCTTTTGGTCAGATTTACTGTAGCAGAAATGAACTCTTCTAGAGAACCCAATTTTGGTTCCCAGTCCACAGGTCAGGGGGGATCTGCCTGTGGCTTCCTTGGGCAACTGTACTCACATGCACATATCTCAGCACACATATACACATAATCCAAAAATAGTAACAGAAACAAATTAAATAAAAAGAAACTAAAGATTTGAACTTAAACAAACAAACAAACCAGGCTCTGATTTAAGGATGAGTAGGGATAAGAAAAGGTTTTTTATGAGATATAGAGGCAGATTATGGATTCAGAGGAGTTACTATGTAAATGTAGAGTTCCTGGAACTCCAGGGAGGTAATGCTTTCAGCATGCTGTTTTGTGCCCATCTATAAGACCTGGAACCTGAATGGCATCTGAAGAATGATTTAGAAGGGGCAGTGGTCTTATTAGAGCTCAGCTCACACTGACAGCTAGAGCAGGGAAGGGCTCTCCTTCTAGTGCTCTCATTAATTTTATCTCAACCATTTGCCTCCTCATTGCTTCAGAATCTCACTGTAAGAGGTGGGGAGTAATCTGATCCATGTCATCATTTTAAAGGAATCCAAACCTACCTGAAGACCACTAACAGTGTACCACCTTAGGAGCTTATTACTACAGTTTAAATGGTATTTCTTCCTTCTTTTGGTTTTTCGAGACAGGGATTCTCTGTGTAGCTTTGCACCTTTCTGGAACTCACTCTGTAGCCCAGCCTGGCCTTGAACTCACAGAGATCCACCTGCCTCTGCCTCCCAAGTGCACCACCACTGCTCGGCTTAAATGGTATTTCTAAAGATCATGTTAATTTTGCCGTGTGTGTGTGTGTGTGTGTGTGTGTGTGTGTGTGTGTGTGTGTGTAGGTGTAGTGTGTATGTATGTGTATATGTTGTGTATGTGTTTGAGTGTATGTATGTGTGGGGGTGTAGTGTATGTGTGTATTAGCACTGTGTGTGTATGTGTGTATGTTGCATATGTTGTGTATGTGTTTGAGTGTATGTGTGTGTGTGGGGTGTAGTGTGTGTGTATTTGAAGTGTGTGTGTATGTGTGTATGTTATGTATGTGTTTGAATGATGTGTGTGTGGTGTAGTGTGTGTGTATTTGCAGTGTTATGGTGTGTATGTTGTGTCTGTATGTGAGGATGTAGTGTGTGTATATGTGTGTATGTGGGGAGCTTTCACATGTGTGTGTGTACATATAGAGGCCAAACATCTATCTCAGGTGTCAGTCCTCAGGCATCACCCATCTCGTTTTGAAACAGGGTCTTTCACTGGCCTGGAAGTTGTCAAGTCGACCAGAGTAGCTGACAAAGGAGCTCTGGGAATCCTCCTGTTTCTGCCTCACCAGCTCTGGAAGGAATCATAAGCAGATACCACCACATATTTGTGTTTTTTTGCTTGTTTTTAACCTTTGTTCTGGAGATTGAACTGAACCCAGGTCATGTTTGCACAACAAGTCCCTTACCAAGTGAGCCATCTCCACAGCCCCAAACATTCATGGTTTTAATGTGTTGATTATTGCATAAACACCTTCTAAGACAGTACACTTGGCTATCCTCATAATCTAGTGAAATGGGAGGGAAAGTCATTATTTTTCTTTTGATTTTGCAGATGACAGAACTGAAGCTTTAGATTAGCTGATTTATCCAAGACAAGCCACTATCTATTAAGTGGCCAATGTGAAATCTGTTTCAGGCATCTGGGCCAAAGATACAATTGAGTATTTACAACTCTCCCACAGCAGTCTATCACTTTGTCTTTAGATTAAGATGAAAGAAACTTAACCAGCTAAAGAGGCACATTAGTCCATATAATAGACACCAGTCATGTGCACAGCACTGTATGAGGTACTAGATAGATAGACAAATGTATGACATGGTTGAGGACTGAAAGTCTCCACAAAGCATATAAAATACAAGTGTAGATTCAAGTGTAATATGGTAATACTTGAAAAGTGAAAGCAATAATCCCAGAGAAAGCATGATGTGTATAATGGGAACTGCTAGGGAAGGGTTTTAGAAGGTGAGTCATCTGAAAAAACTTAATATTAAGTATGTAGCCTAGGAAATGCTCAGAGAGGATAATACACATTGGAGTACCACAGAGAGAGAACTGAGGTGAAGAGAAGTGAAGGTCAGAGTAGGGTCAGCGCCCACTCACTGTGTCACTGGCTGGAAGATTTCTCATGCAGCAGGGCCACACAGAAAATTACGCACAGGTGAAGTGTAGCTGTAGTTTTTCTCCAGTCCTGCTTGGCCCACGGTCAGGACAAATCTCACCCGCCAGTCCTGCAGCCGCTTAGACACCAACCAAGTAAACATACTTATATTGCTTACAAACTGTATGGCCACAGCAGGCTTCTTGTTATCTAGTTCTTATATCTTAAATTAACCCATTTCTATTAATCTATACTTTGCCACATGGCTTGTGGCTTACTGGTACAACCAGTGGTTGGTTAGTGCAGAACCTTGGACTGTCAGCCTGGGAGGGTCAGGTGTGTGTGTATGTGTGTGTGTGTGTGTGTGTGTGTGTGTGTGTGTGTGTGTGTACATGTATGTGCACATGCATACATGTGAGTATGAAGGCCAGAGGTTAACCTTGTGTGCTGTTGCTCCTCAGAGGTCATCCACCTTGTTTTCTGAAACATGTTCATATACTGGTCTGGAACTTAGTGCTTCTGCTGGGCTGTATATCATGCAAGCCCCAAGGAGGCTTGTCTCCATCTCCCCAATTCTCTCTCTCTCTCTCTCTCTCTCTCTCTCTCTCTCTCTCTCTCTCTCTCTCTCTCTCTTTTTCTTCTTCTTCTTCTTCTTCTTCTTCTTCTTCTCCTCCTCCTCCTCCTCCTCCTCCTCCTCCTCCTCCTCCTCCTCCTTCTTCTTCTTCTTAACATCGGCTCCCAGTAGTGAATCCAGATCCTTGTGCTTACAAAGCAATCACTCTACACCACTGAACTATCTCCTCAGCCTATTTTTCTTATATCTAAATTATTTTATTAAGTTAGTTTCTTTAAAATCAGATGGTTAATTCAGTGAAAGATTTCCAAAACTTCCTATCACTTCTTGATTGATTGATTTTTGAAACTGATCTCTTTTTGTTCTGTTTTCTAATGACAGGTTGGAAAGGCAGATATCGATAACTTTTCAATAATGGAAGCTTAGGCAGAACACATGTGTTATTTTCTACCGAATCACTAAGGTTTTTTTCATAAGTCAATTTTCAAAGGCCCATTTGACAAGGGTTTTTCTGCTGAAGGAGACACACCCTCAGGCTCCTCTTGGGACTTTCCTGAGAATCTCCCCAAAGTGGGCTTTCTTTTTTTTTTTTTTTTTTTTTTTTT
>CABHPP010138067.1:0-21885 GCA_902168425.1 Peromyscus attwateri
AAAAAAAATCCAGAGCCAGATATCAGGGTGAAAGCTGAAAGATCAGAGAAGCAGAACAGCCAGCCACTAGTTCTTACCTCTACAAAACCCTCAGCCTAAAGAGAGTGAGTTCCTGTTTCCTCGCGCATTATATACCTTTCTCTACCCTGCCATATTACGTCTTGGGATTAAAGGCATGTGTGCTTTCCAAGCAAAGGCATGAGATCTCAAGTGCTGGGATTAAAGGTGTGTGCCACCACTGCCTGGCTCTGTTTCTCTCCTATACTGGATCAATCTCATGTAGCCTAGTGTGGCCTTGAACTCATGGAGATCCAGACAGATCTCTGCCTCCCAAGTGATAAGATTAAAGGTGTGTGCCACCACTGCCTGACCTCTATGTCTAATCTAGTGGCTGGCTCTGTCCTCTGATCCTCAGGCAAGTTTATTAGGGTACACAATATATCACCACATTCCATGTCCTGTATCACAGCTAACTCTGTGAGAATGAACCTTGGGGATGCAGGATGCTGGAATGGGCTGAGAAATGTGCTAATATCATCACTAGTGTGTGTGTGGGGGGGGGGAAGTGGTGTGGTGGTGAGTGAGCACCTAGTCCCAATGCTCCAAGTGGCTTGGGAGCTACTTTATCTTAGCTACAAGATGCTTTGTTTGCCCCTGATTGCATTCAAGTCTATGACTATGCTGTTGTCTCTAACATGGGACAATCCCCCAGCGTCTCATGTCAACCAACTGCTGTTAATACCCACTGCTGCTTCAGTGCCTAACCCAACACACCAACATGAAAACTCATCTTTGTCCTCGTAAACCAGCCTCAAATCCTGGGTTCTCCACATCTCCAGCAAAGGGCCCCCCATTTACAAAGCCATCCACATCAGACACTTCAGCCCTGTATCCTCATGGAAGTGGTCTCTGTCTCTTTATGTCTGTCACTCTTGTGTCATCTTCAGACTTCTCTGCTGGTCATTCTTACCTCTGTTACAGAAGTTCAGCCCTGACTCTGTGGTCTATCCACAGATGCTCACAATTTGGTTGCCAAGAAAACTTTATTTAAAAAAAAATGTCTGGGTTCTTTTCTGATTAATTAGAATTGCAATACATAATCAATCTCCGCCCTCCCTCCTTCCCTCTCTCCCCTTTCTCCCTCCTCCCTCCAACTTTGTGTGTGTGTGTGTGTGTGTGTGTGTGTGTGTGTGTGTGTGGTGAGTGGTGGGTGGAGAAAGAGTTACAAATGGAAAGAGATGGGCAAGCAGGAGCAGGGACTGGAGAGTATGTATAATTAAAGCAAAAAGGAGGCAATACCTGGGGGAACCAGCAAGATGGGGAGCTGAGAAGAAAAGTCAGCTTGAATGAGAACAAACTCTAGTGTGTCTCAGTACAGTGAAGCCCATTTTCTAAAAATAAAACAGAAAAGAATCAGAATGAGAAGGGAGGTGGAGTCTGGAAACCAGTGCTGTCTTTATCATCTTCTTGGGTCAGTGTGATGTACAGTCTGATGTGTAGGTAGTCTAGGTTGGAAAGCACAGCTCAATAATGCCAGCCCAGCCCTGTGACCCAGTGCCTGCCTTCTTGCCTGGGCTTGAAGCAGGCTCCTAATGGTCCCTTATCCTAGTTACCTGTATCACCTCCTCATCTCAGGGTCTTCAATGACCCCCTCTCTGGCCTTAGAAAGATTCTACCATCTACTTCCTGACAGCCCAGGGAACCTTCTGGATGTCAAATGCTAATGGTTCCCAGGCCAACTCTGCTGGGGTGCAGTACAGTAAAGCATGCTCATGTTTCAACTACATTTACTTAGCGTTTCCTAGGAGGGTGATGTTTTAGAAAACCCAGGAAGCAAGAGACCTAGTCTCTGTCCTAGAAGTAGAATCATTCCTGATTGACTGACTCATTGACTCAGGCAATGTCTGTCTTCCCTCAGCTTCCCTGTCTCCATCTGATCACACAGGTCCAGAAGTAGATGTTCACTTATTAGGTACAGATTCCCATGATGATCGCCATTAATAATACCAGTTTCAGGGCTGGGGAGATGGCTCAGAGGTTAAGAGTACTGACTACTCTTCCAGAGGACCCAGGTTCAATTCCCAGCACCCACATGGCAGCTCGCAACTGTCTGTAATGCCAGCTTCAGGGGACCCAATACCCATGGCAAAAACATCAATGTACATTAAAATAAATAAATTAAAAATAATAATAATAATACCAGTTTCCCTCAAAACTATTGTGTTCCAGGAAGTGATTTTCACCTTGAAGCCTTTGGCCCATTCTCCACATTCTTCTCCTTCCAGCTCAAGTCTTGCCAGAACTAGACATTTTTATTTGTGTCTCTCTAAGATTGTTGCTGGTACCAATTACTATAGGTTTGACAAAAGAATAGATTAAAGCCTTCAAACACACATACAGAGACACAGACACAGACAGACAGAAACAGAGGGACAGAGACACAGACACAGACATGTACACAGACATACACAGAAACACAGATAGACACAGACAGACAGAGACAGAGAGAGAGAGATTAGACTGTGGTGTGGAGGGGGTCATAGGAACACAGGGAATTAATAGATTCTCTCCAGTCTTTTCCTTTCTCAAATACAACAATTATCTTCTGTCAAAAATAAATAAGCCAGTTGTTTCGGGGTAGGGGCGTGATTCTCTACCCATGGAATATGTGTTTGGAACCCTCTAGATGCGGTGGGATCTCAATGCTGACTTTATATCCATGCCCTCACCTTCCAGATTGACCAACCAGCCTTTTCAGATGGAATCCTGGGTATGAACCAATTTATTATAAAAGAGCCCTCTAATTATTACTTCCGTGTCCCTGAATAGAAAAAAAGATGGTTTGAATTGTCTCCTAAACCCATGTGCTTGGGACTAAAAATGGAGGATGGCGTATTTGATAGAAGCTCACACGTGGTTTTCCCACGTGTGAAATCTTTTGGTGTTAGGATGCCAGGGTGATGGATTATAAGGCCTCCTGATAGCCTAGCATCTGTCCATTTTCTCACCTGTGCAGGTGAGACAGCCTCCCAGCCTGCCAGAGTAGCAGTCTTCTCATCCTTGGGAACACATCAGTTATCTGTGCTACTTTGACAAGAGAACTGGGCCTCAGTATCTTCCTGGGAAAAGCATATAATTGGTCTGTAATGGCACTGCAGGCTTGGAGGACAAGACCCTATGTGATTCTAATAAGCAGCTGAGGTTAACTAAAGATGTCATGGGGTACCCAGGAACCTGGGTTCTCCAAACAAGAGACAGTTTCTGCATATTAATGAATAAAAAGGAAAATAAAATAGCTATATTCTGTGTGCCCCAGGGTAAGAACTGCATAGGTCTAGCCATGAAGGGGCTGGGACAATGGCACAGGGGATGAAGTGTTTGTTCTGCAACCACGAGAACTTCCTGTTGGATCCCCTTGAAAAGCTGGGCACAGTGGCCCACATCCGTAACCCCAGAGCTAGGGAAGTGGAGGCAGATGGAGCCAGGGTGCTAATTGGTTTTGTGTAGATCCCAAACCAGAAGCCTCTGGCTTTTACTGGTTCCTGACTCTGCTGTCAATCAATGGGGTTTAATAACAGAGCCTGCCTCAAAACAATAAAGTGATGAGCAACAGAGGAAGATGTCTGACATTGACTTCTGGCCTCCACTCACGCATGTATGAGCAAATGTGTATGCACACACATGTACAAATCACACACACACACACACACACACACACACACACACACACACACACAGAAACAGTGGAGATTTAAGATGTCCACGAGTAGAAAGAAATGAGTGCCTGAGAAGGTGGTTGTTCAAAATGAGGTTTTGGCATCAGCTGGGATGAATATTCGGATATTAGGGCTTGAACTGTGCCTGCCCCCACACTCTCCACAGTCCATATAACAAGACGCTATCCATAGCTGCCTCAGAATCTGACTACCACGTTTGATGAGGTGAAGTCGATCTGAACTTCATAACCATGAAAGGTTTTCCTGACTAAAGTGCGTCTAGTTACAGATGAGAAACGTAAGTGAGGGTCATTAAGCTAGAGAAGGAGTCACACACAATGACAGAGACAAAAGGAAAGGGAAACCCTGATTTGTTGGAGGGAGAATTCTAGAAATTTTACACATTGGAATGTTAATTAGTATGGCAACGTACTTGTAGCCTTCCAAAGCAAAGGTCCCCCATCTCTCTAGGTCAACACCACACAGCTATTGAATTATTTTTCTTGCACAAAAAGGCAAATATTTCCAAGTGTAGTAATGTGCACATTCGATGGAGGACAAATTACTTCTGCTTGGGGTAAGGAGAAAGTTTGTCTGGAGGATGTGTGAGTTCACTCAGGTTTCTATAACAAAATGTCACAGACTGTGTGGCCTAGACACCGGATGCTTCTCTTCTTACAGTTCTGGAGGGCAGAAGCCCAAGATGAAGGAGTCAGTGGGTTGCCTTCACCTGAGGGCACTCTTTGGCTGTTATCAGTGTTCCCTCTGGCCCTTCTCCTGTGCACACACATGTCTGGCATCTTTTGTCTGCCCAGCTTTCCTTTGTGTGTCTAAGATTCCTGTCCTTAAAAGAACGTCAGCCCTGGGATTAGATCCAACATGAATGACTTCATTTTCTCTCCACGGCTATGTAAAGGTCCCATTTCCAGCTACACACACAGCCTAAGATACTGGAGATTAGGGACTCAGGAAATGAGTTCTGAATTATACAATTCAACCCTTACACAAGGAGACCGGGACAGACTTCAGGGAAAGAGGTAAGTACATTGGTCTTTATAGGGAAGGCACACTTGGAAGGTACGTAGCCTGGGAAGGAGCAGGTCAGGGCACAAATGGTTCTACTGGAGACACCCTGCCACTATCTACCACTGAATGGTTGAATGTATTTGCTTGCCTAATTTTCTGTAGACTGATAGAGATTCATCTATAGTATAAATGTATGAATATATCCGAGAGCCTTATGCATTGCTGTGTTTTTTTTTTAATATATCTGGTGTGTGTGTGTGTGTGTGTGTGTGTGTGTGTGTGTGTGTGTGTCGTGTGTCTCATGTGTCTCATGGTAAGGGGTATTCAAAAGTTTCTACCCTCATCATTTAGAACCTACTGGACCAATTTTTCACTCAAGCAAGTAGTTTTCTTCAAATCATTTAGATGAATAAGAAGGAAAGCAGACCTGGTGTGATCTGTGTCACCAAAGGCAGGAAACACACAGGAAGAAAAGAGATGATCAAAACTGTTCAGAGGTAGAAGGTGGAGTCTACCAGGAAAGTTGTCATTTCTCATCACGAGGTCCAAAGACTAGGGGGATTGAAACTGAGATTCTCAACCTCAAAGGTAGACCTGGAGATTCTTCATCTATAAGCTAGGCACAGCAATAGCAATCAGGACTTTTATCTCATGCAGTGGGTAAGAACATTGGGGCATCTTTAGAATGACATCAGTAGGCAGCCAACCAAAGTTAGCTTCCCCCGTCTGCTCAAAGCCATATAACTGGTCATGACGTGGTCACAAAACTGTAGCCAAGGAGGAAATTGCCAGTGTCCCTTAGGGCTTGTGCAGGCCAAGACATAAGCATTAGTGGGATTCATGTAGTGAAAAGCATGGAGCTGAGCATTGGGAGAAAGCAGAGGCAGGAACCAGGACAAACCAGATGCTTCTGGCTTTGGATTCCACACAAACTTAGTTTGAAAAGGTTTTCCAGGAGAAATATGAGTCAGGACATCAAAGAAAAACAGCTCTCGAGGTCCTTCCACCTTCTCTTGGGAAACCATAAACCAAGGGCTGTTCACTGTGCCATGTGGACAAATGACGCATAACCTTGGCCACTGCTTGAAATCAGGCACGGGGTAATGCCTGCCGGGACACAGCTGGCTGATCGTGGGCTGGCACTGTCCATCATAGACTGGCCAGAAGTAACTGACAAGCTGAGAGGAGGCAACAGTAAACACACATATTATACACACATGTACACATGTTTGGGTCTGTGGGTAGGCTCATTATCATTACCTGTGGCCCCTTTGGCTTGCTGGTACAAATTGGGTATTTGTATGGACTTTACACAGGATGGTAGCTGTGAAGTCTTCAGGAGCTTGATAATGGGAACCCGGGGTAGGAAAAGATCACCCACAATTCCTTCTTACGGCTGGAGAAAGGAGAGTTCTGGGAGGAGATCAGTTCAGTTAATTTACACAGAGCACTTAAACCTGGGATGAAATTCACCTGGGCTCACGTGCCAATGATCTCCCCATGTTCCAGGTCTCTTCTTTGCCTCTCTTCCCTGGGCTCAGTAGGGCCCCCACCTGGGTGGTCTTTCGTCTACTGTGTTGCTAAGCTACCTTTATCTAATCTTTACAGTCCACAGGAAATCTTCCCCAAGCCTGAACTTGCTCCAGATTGAGTGAGGGATACATTTTCCCTCTCTCTGAGGTCAGTGCTCAGGATTCCACAACTGTGGCCCCACCCAAGTTGAAGGCAAGAATTGAAGAGCTGGAGTCTAGCGTGTAACAGCATGGCACATTGTGAGTTGAGTGTGTGGTGGCTCCCTAGTGTTAGTGTAGACCGTAGGAATAGAGGACCAAGTGGACTGTTTGCCAGAGATCCTTGTGGACCTTGGGAATGTCATGGTCAGTGGGGATTCATTCCAAGGGATGTTTCAGTGGATGTGGGCTCCCGGTGTAGGTTTGCTGTATCCATGGTAACTGCTTTGAGCATCCTGTGTGAGCTCCTATGAAATCCCTCAAAGGATTTTGGATTCCCCCATGACCTTAGTGTCGTAAAGTCACTCCTGCCTCTTTTGAAGAGTATTCTCTGAGTTAGAAGAATCCCAGGAGTTGGTACCTTAGGTTGAATTACCGTGTATTAGCTCGGCATAAATGGCTGAGAGAAAGGGAGATGGAGATGGGGTAGAAAAAAAAAAAAGGTCATTGAAACCGAGAGAGGTAAAAGAGAAAGGCGATACCGTATGACTCAACTTTAAATTGTGCCTGAGCCAATGAGGTCTCTGGAAAATCAGACAATGTTCCACTCCAGTGACTTCCAAACCTGCCAGGATGTTAGAGTCATCTGTGAAGACATTGTTTTTTTAAGCACAAATAAAATTTGTACACCATGAGCTAGATAGATGTTGAAGGGGTAAATCACAGACATCATGACCTATTAAAACTTCCCCAGCAAACCTAGTGTTCATGCCAATGACAGAATCGCTGATGGGAGTGAGGTCTAGTGCTGTAGCAATGGGATCCCCATTTCTCATCTTTTATACTTTGAATTTGGAGGTAGAGGAGACACTCTGAGAATGTGTGTCCAGTGTGCAGACATCCTGGATTTTTTTTTCTCTAGCAACACAAAAGCCAAACAACAAAACTCTTAATTTGACCTTTGGGTACATTAAGCAGCTATGAGTACTTTTAAAATCTTTTTTTAAATTGCACTTTGTTCTCTCTCTCTCTCTCTCTCTCTCTCTCTCTCTCTCTCTCTCTGTGTGTGTGTATGTGTGTGTGTGTGTGTGTGTGTATGTGTATGTTCAAGCATGTATACATATTCACATATATACATGTGCCATACCTTGTGAGTGGAGATAAGAAGACAACCTAGAAGGTGGGTTTGGCCATCTCCTTCCAGCATGTGGGTTGTGGAGAGTCAAACTCAGATCATTAAAGGTTCAGCGTCTGGGGCCTTTACTAGATAATCAAGCCACCTGCCAGTTCATGAGTACCTGCTTCAGGCGTCTTGGGCCCATCTTGGATTGACACCTTTCCTAGTCAGCAGTGTGCCTAACCTCCCATGGGCACCCAGCTTACCTCCTCATACTGGTCTGCCTTTCAGAAAATGAATCCATCAATCATCTCCCTAAACCATGCCATCCATCCATCCTCCTCCATCTTTCAACATTAGGACTCAAAGCGAGGCAACTTGACCCAAGCCAAGCTCTGCTTCATGTGCGCTCTTCTTAGTCGAGCAGGACTGAAGCCATGTAAGACGTAGGCTATTTTTCATCACCTTTTGGAGATAACACATGAGTGAGTAGAGAGAATAGACACCTCGCAACCGACTGCACCCGGCTTCCCATCCAGGCGTCAGTATTTCCTGGCCCTGTGACAGTGTCAATTATACATCAAATCCACAAAATCATGAGCCTCCTGTTTCCCATTAGGGAAAGGGACAGTGGCAGCATCTGCCTCACACGGAAGTGGCGAGGATTTTTAACGTTAGCGTGTTTGTCGTTAAGCGATCTCTACACTTGAGATCCCTTCCTTCTTGTTTGCCTTCCCCAGTGCCCACCACGGTCCAAGCACATGGCTGATGAAGAAATGATCTGCTTTGAGAATCGGCAGAGAAATTAAAGGGTTCCGTGTGCCATGATTTAACAAAACCCAGCATGAGCACTTCGGTTTCCTACTTGAGTAATAAGTGGCTTGGGAGAGTGATACTTTATGGAGTCTTAATTAATCACTTATTTGGGACTTTCTTATAAAAAGCAATCACCTTGGGGTCCAGACACAGAATGAAAACACTAATCACCCTGCAGCACAAAGCCCGTCACTACTGGAAGGTCCACGGAAACAGAAGCCTGTCAATCTAGCATTTGTTAGAGCCGGTCCAGCCTGGAGATGCCTGTGCGGCATAGGCCCTTCCATTCCCTACCCTTCCCTGCAGACAGCAAGCCTGGGAAGTTAGTCAGAATGACACCCTCCATTGGACAGCACCTCAGCCACCAAGTACTGTTCCATGTCCATTGTAGGTCAATCTACATAGCATCCATTTAGTCTTGTAGCAAGGAGGAAATTGAGGCTGTGAGAGGTTAAGGGACACCCCACATGCCCCCCTCTGTTATTCACCAAGTGACAGGGACAGCACTCACACTCTGTGTCCTCAACTCCATCAGCAGGCCTGGCCTCCCATGGAAAGCCTGAGAATTGACTGAGATGGAAAGTCATGAGCTGTGTCTTCCTTTCAGGCCAGCTCTGGATCTGAAAGATGGACAGAGACAAACTCTATATCCTTTAGCTGGTCTTTGCCTTGGGAAAAACAAAAACAAAAAAAAACCCAAAAAACTATATTCAAGAAAGCCAACTAACAAGGTGATTTATTTGGGCACATGGTTTAAGACTATGGTCACCTGGCCCCATTGTTTTGGGGATGTGGTGAGGTGTCTCTGTAGCTGAATTTTTCTTGTGTCCCACCTGGCCCATGGTCAGGACAAATCTCTCTCACCCGCCAGTCCTGCAGCCACTTGGACCCAAGTAAACACACAGAGGCTTATATTAATTACAAACTATATGGCCTAATGGCTTAGGCTTCTTGCTAGCTAGATCTTATATCTTAAATTAACCCATTTCCATTAATCTATAAGTTGCCACGTGGCTTGTGGCTTATCAGTACTTTTACATCTTGTTTCCTCTGTGTCTGGCTGGCAACTCCTGACTCCACTTTTCTGTTCCCAGAATTCTCCTCTCTGCTTATCATGCCTATACTATACTTCCTGCCTGGCTACTGGCCAATCAGCATTTTATTTATCAACCAAATCAGAGTAACACATTCACAGCATACAGAGCGATATCCACAGCATGTCTCTTTATGGTGAAAGCACACATCAGAAGAAATCTTTATTCTATGGTAACTGAGAGGCAAAGACAGGATTTCAATATTCTTTTCAAAGGAATGTGTCCAAAGATCCAACTTCCTTCATATTTCAAAGGGGCCCCCATTTCCTAACATTGCTGGGACCAGTGATTAAACCTTTAGAATAAGGGTCTATGGATGGATTTGAGTTTGAAAACTGTAAAGGTCCACATCATGAGGAGATACAAAACTTCTTGGGGTTGAGATCTGATGGAAAAACCAGGGAAGATCCTGGTAGAGCTGGAAATACACGCAGATCAATCAGTGAATGTGCAGTCATCATTTTTGTGTTGAGCAGCAGTTTTAACCCTTTCAATGACACTGGGGGAGATAGATGGGAACAGTGACCATGATGCTCCTTAGAAAGCTGGCTCAGATCTTCTCTCCTTGAGAGAAAGCATCCCAGTTTATAACCCTAGAGGAAGGATTGCCTATCAGATCCTTGTGTCCTCACACTTTCAAAGTTTTTTTCTTATGATCTGCCCCAGATATAAAAATTATTGACGGAAGTTAAAGTATGTGGGGAAACCCACCACATTCTACCCCCCATTCCTTTATTCTTTCAGCCACGGCCACCATGGTGTAACTTTTGGCTCCTTTATACACTATATCTGTGCTCTACCCTGCCCCTGCATGCCAGCCGTTTGCCAGCCTCGTCCCTGGTTGCATTCTAGTGACTATACTTACCCTTTCTTCTTGGTTATTTTTGTCACTGTGACGAAAATCCCTGACAGAGCGACTCATGGGAGGAGGAATTGATTTTTGGCTCACCCTTTCAGGAACTCTAGTCCATCCTGGGTGAAGGCATGGCAGCAAGCAGTGTGAGGGTGAGGCTGAGAAATTCTCCTCCTCCATCTGTATGGAGCAGGAAGCAGAGAGAGCCAGAGGCAGGGCTGCTTTCTAAGCATCAAGGCCTGCTCTCATGTGACACAGTTCTCCGGGGAGGCACCTCTTTCTAAAGGTCTCACAACCTCCTAAAACAGCACCATCAGCCAGGGTCGAAGTGTGCAAATACATGAGCCCATGGAAGACATTTCTCCGTCAAAGCACAGTGTCTCTAGTTTAATACATGATTCTTCAGCTAAACCTCCTAATACCCCCATCAGATTTGATTAAGAGATCCGCAGGACAGTCCCAGACTCCCTTGTCTCTTGTTTTGTTTATTTCTGTACCCATGTTTTTCATAATCAAATAACTAAAATAGAACAATTGCTCTAGACTTGGCAAAGAATAGAGACTAATGCTTGTACGATTCTGCTTTTTCACACTTTTTTTTTTTGTTTTTTGGATCAAATGTGAGTGTCCATTTGCTGAAAAGTAGTAAAGTCCCATTCACTTCCCCTGCTTGAAGGGTTTTGAAGTTCACCCCCACCCTCTGGCTTTCAATAACACTTGACATACATTGCAGAAGGCTTGTTTGTATTTGGCAGATAGAAATGGGGAGGCCGTCAGGAGCAGGGGAAACAAAGCCAGGCTGGAGCCTCTGATGCTAATGTCAAGTGCCCACTCACAAAGGACAGCTGGCTCCTCTGAGCATCAGTCTCGGCATGAACTGACCTCCCCAGATGAGAGCAGCATGCTACAGTGACTGAGTCCCTGCGTGCAAGTCAGAGATACTTGGAAACCTGGCTGTCTGGCGTAGGATTTGTCTCTAATATAGTTTGGGAGCTAGAACCCAGACCTCTTTGAACTTCTTCTTCTATATGAAACACTATTAAGTGTGAAAAAAAAATCAGTGACCATTTCCGTCTTGAGATGCAACTGGTAGAGAAACATGGTGGCCTCTGTCTGCCTTCTGTGGGTGGGGCACAGGGAGAGTCGGTAGGAACAAGCAGGCTGCCTCTTCCTGGATCCCCATCCTTGGAACACCACTGCTAGTGGCCTCTTCATGTCACTGTGCAGGTGTCCTTGCCGTAGTCTACACCACTGATGCTCGGGAGTTTTACAGTGGAAATATTAAGGTGGTCCATCTGGAGAGGTTGAGCAGTGAATAAAGTATGGGAACATGAAGATCTGCATTTGATCCTCCGAATCCACTTCAAATCCAAGCACAGACGCTTGTGACCATAATCTCAGAGCTGTGGCGCAGAGCTAGGCGGAGCCCAGGCTTGCTGCCTGTCCATGCAATCTGAATTTTGAAACAGCTCAGGTTCAGTGGGAGACCCTGTCTCAAAAGGTAAAGGGAAATGATTGTTTTGGTGATTTCATTTGTTTTTGTTGTTGTTGTTGTTTTGTTTTGTTTTATTGTTTTAAGAGAAGTAAACAGGTTTAGTCTGGAGGTGAGAATTGGGAAGGGTGGTCCCCAAGATACCCAGTAGAGCCTTTCACTTGTGATTGTCAGCATCACGGCAGAGTAAGCCATTCGGACACTGCACGGTGCAGGTGGCTCAGGGCAGAAGCCTTCATTACCATGGATGAGGAGAGACAGACCCTTGTTTTTAATTAGCAAACTTCGTGGAGCGTGATTTCGTCTTCAGCATCTCCTAAGCATGGAGAGCGCTGTGCTTTCCTGGGAGTGAAAGTTTCTCCACCTCCTTCCCTCCCCTTGCTCAGCCAGCTAGTTTCTAAGGCAGGGATCCAGGCTACAGGAAGATCAGGTTTACACTCTAATCCCTCGGAAACTTTGCCTCAGCTCCCCCAGTTCATTCCATCCAAAGGTAAGAGGAAATTGCGAGTTAGCTGATGCCAAAAAAGGCAATCAAGCCAGCACAAGCCAGAACCAGGCTATGTCACTCTGGGCTTTTCCACACCACTGCCACTGTTAACACCTGGGAGGCCTTTGATTCTCACATTAGCCAAACATGCTATAAAGCATGAACTCCTTTAGGCCCACAGAAATCCTCCTGTGGCGGGGGAGGCAGGGGACTGTCACAAAGGGGCCATTCAGTCCTGGAAGGCCTCTGAGGGGAGACTTCAAATAAGTCTCCCCAGGAATGTGTTGATGGTTCCTGCTGTCATCCCTGCAGATCCTGGGTGAGCAGCTCTGAAATCCCCAGAGGACAACAGAGCGGATTCTCCAAGCCACCCTTTTATACAGTAGGAAGGTAGGTAATCGGATTTTGTGTGACATGGGTTTCTCTGTGTACTAGTGGCTATAATATTAAGATGTTGATAAGGCAATGGTTGCTAGCTCCAGCTCATGCAGGAGGAGAGGCTATCCATCCATCATGTGTCGGATAGACCATCTATGTTCAAATAAGAGAGCTATAGATAAGGTAGGACCCCGTTCATAATTGCCAAGTCCAAAGTAGAGTTGCAGGAGCATGCATGCATGCATCCACAGAGAGTGGAATGGTGGGGGAGAAGGAGGGACACACGGAGAGGCGGGGAGAGAGACTATAACTGGCTAATGTGAAGAAATCAATCATGTTTCAATTCTAAATTAGGTAACTAGGTAAAATGGCATCACTTATGAAGCTGGTGACTTTCTGTTCTTATTTTGTGATGCGCATCTCCTGGACCTCCTCAATCTTCACTGTGATGCGTGTCTCCTGGACCTCCTCACATCTCACTGTCACATCTTCCCTTCCACAGAGCGGCCCTTTCCTTCCTCCAGCTGCCTCAGTCTGGCTCTGTCTGAGCTGAGAGGCATCTCTACTTCACTCTTTAGAAGATTTGTCACCAGAGATGTGTTTCCAACTTTCCATTCACTGCACAGTCTTTACCGCATACACCTCTCACTTCATGGCTTCTTCAAGCGATTTTAAAGACCTTTCTCATGACAACATGCAAGCAATGGCCTTGGGAGGTTATAACCAACCCTTCCACTTCCCAGAGGATTAATTACACCTCAACTAAATTTCTTTGCCTGCTTTGTAATAATTCTATTAGGTGACCTCTATGTGGGTCCAACATCAATGTTTACTGAGGTTACCACATGCTTATGTCCCTTCTCCAAATATTATTCTGATTTAAAAACTAAGATTTTGGTGCAGATGCCCCTGCAATAGATTTTGTGTATAAAGAAATACAACTCACTCCCCTTGCTTTCACAAGGATATGATTTCTTAAAAGAAATTTTGCCTTTCAGGCTGTTGCTTGCAATATGTACACGTTGAAAGGTAATAGGAAGCAAATGGCGTCTGGCTTCTTAGGGGTGAGGAGGGATTGCGTGCTGAAGGCCATCCGTCACGCTAAGGAGCAAAGGCTGGGAGAGCCCAACTCTGGAAGTGTGGAGATGTGAAAAGGAGCTGAGATTTTGCCCCCCAGCACGCTAATAATTTTGTTGCCATAACTCCCCTGGTATAGCCAGAAGATATAAGACTCCTGGGTCAGACATAAATGAAGTTCATGCATGTTCTAGCATCCTGGATCCCACTCCTCACAGGTGCAATACAGAATTGTCTGGGTGGACACAATACACATAGTAGGTCTGCATCACAAATAAGGAAATTAAAGCCCAAAGAACGTGAAAATTTCATAATGGGCTTTATGAAAATCAACATCCATATTCCCCTGGAAGGAGACATTATCTTATGTTACCTGACAGTAAGCAGGCTGCTGTCTACTATATGGGGTGACGTCATCTCTATCTACCAAGGCAGCCATCTTGCCATTCTCAAGAAAGATCTTCTTTGCAGTGGAATGCACTTCAGAGCTGTGTTCATTCACTGGTCAAGAATTTAATCCCCTGAGCTAATAGTTTTATGCTCAAAATGAAAACAGTACAGAAATATAATACATACATGGTAGCATTGTTTGCAAAAGTGGAATCCTTGGAATCAACCATTCAGAGAGCAGGGGGTCTGGTTAGATAAACCATTATGCATTCTTACAATGAAATCCTGGGAAGCCAGAAAAATGAATAGGAAAAGTCTATATGAATTGATACAAAGTATTTCTTGGACAAGAATTGGAAAAAGGAAACAAATAGCATGTATAGTTGCTATTCGTTATGCAAAAAATGGAAAGGAAATAACGAAATTGCATAGATATGCTCATTGTTCACATACATAAACACAGGCTAAACAAGAATTTATTGTCATTAGTTGCCTCATGCAGCGAGGAAGGATAAAGATGGAAAGGCAGTGGATTGGGAGCTGGGTGAAAAGGGTGATGAAGAATAGACACTCTTCTTTTTTTAAAATTTTTATTTATGTGCATTGGTGTTTCGGCTCCATGTATATCTGTATGAGGGTGTTGGGTCCCCTGGAACTGGAATTACAGACAGTTGTGAGCTGCCATGTGGGTCCTGGAAATTGAACTTGGGTCCTCTGGAAGAACAACCCAGTGCTCTTAACCCCTGAGCCATCTCTCCAGCCCAGAATAAACACTGTTTGAGGATATGTTTTGGTATATTCCTGACTTTTACAACTATGTTAATACTTTGCATAGCTTAAAACATAAAACCAGTAAGACTGAAAGGAAAAACTGAAAATGGAATGCAAACACTAAGAAATCATAAACCTAGCTACATACAGAGGAATGGCAACACACACACACACACACACACACACACACACACACACTAAAAGAAAGTAAAAGCATGTTGTGACTAACACTGGTTGTGTGATGAGTTCCCTACAACTGAAGTTGGCATGCCTCCCATCTCCTCTGTAAACAGATGTAAAGATGTTAAGGTTTGTGTCTGCTCTGCTATTCTGAAATTAGCTTCAGCTAATCTGTAAACAAGGAAAGGGGAGCCTGTATTCTAGCAAACACCGTGAATGACATTGAAATCTGATTTTCATACGACTTTCCTACGTCATAACATTTTATTCTATTTTTTTCCTTCCTAGCCATTTAGAAATGTAAAAGTAGTTCTTATCTCATGACCAATATAAAAACAGGAGTGGTCCAGATTTGGACCTTGGAACACTGTTTGCTGACCTTTGTACTATATCATTTATTCAGTTCATGTTAGCTCACCTATTACCATCAGCGTGTATTTTAACTCTAGCTTTTATATTAAGGGTCCAGTGCATCTTTCCCAACTGTGCCAGCTCCTTTGGAACCTTACCTACCTCTAGACCAATGCAAACTCCATTTCACTTCACATAATGATATTTTCTCATGAAATGAGGACACAAGGCACATGGTTTCTGTTTGTTTATTCTACCACATGCCTCGTTTTCCAAAGCAGGCTTTCCCTGGGATCATTATTGCTAAATCCCAGCTTTGTAGGGGTCCGAATGCTCTCATGCAACCCAGGATGCTGGCTGTTGCTCCATGCTGTGTCTCCGTACACAAACCAACATCTGGATGAATCTGGCATGAGCCCACTTTGATCTCTTTATCATTCACCTGGGTGTTCCTTGTCACCCTTCAACTGTGCCGTGAGCTAACTGTCTAGTGAGTGGCAGACATGCATTCTATGATGATTTCCAGAAACAATTTTTTTCCTCATCTTAATGTCGACCTCTCGCTCTTGGATTTTTTTTGTATTTTTGCACCCTACCTTCTGGATATTTGAAGCAACCTGCCTTTTCCTTGCTCATGTAAGTGTGGGGCAAGTAATACCTTCCCCAGAAGGTATTCTCTGCCTCCCATTCTCTGCTGACCCCTGATGGATTTGCTATCTAGTGGTGTTGCTGCTGCCCCTGCTGGACTCACAGAGCTCAAAGACAGAGGAGCATGAAGTAGGCACTGTGTAAAAGGAAAAGGAAGTAACCAGAAGCCACCTGGGAGTGGAGGTCATGTGGCCTCCACGCATGACCCGGGGACCTTATGTTTAGTCACACAGATGTGTTCTCTGGGTGTCAAAGACACGCTGCCTTTCTTGGTTAAGGGTGGGGTTTCTCAGAAGTGCACTTGGGAAGTCTGCCATTGACCATTTCTCAACGCTACTGTGGCCGTGCTAAGGACAACTCCTTCAGAGACTATCATTCCTCTCATTCCTCTCTTCTCATAACAGCCTACTTCTATCGTTTGATATGTGTTCGCTGGCAGGTGTGGGTACAGAGACACTATGGCACATGCCTATGATTTGATAACACGGAAGAACTGGAGGGCAGGAGGGCCTCACTCACTCCCACTTGAATGTAAGAGCCTGTGCCTTCCATGTGCACCTTGCCTCCAGAAATATTAAGGCTACTCAGAAGTCAACTGAGGAATCAGAGAGTGACATAAATCGGTACAGAGGGTGCCCTAGCTACTTGTCTGGTCGCTGTGATTAAATACTCCGGCAAAAGTAACTTCAGGGAGAAGGTTTACCTTGGCTCACAGTTCGAGCATACACTCTATCACACTGGGGCAGGGGTGGTGATGGGAGCCCGAGGCAGCTGCTTGCTTTGCCCGCACTGTCAGGAAGCAGAGAGAGATGAATGTGGGTTCTCTGCTTGCTGGTCTCCCTTTGAGTCACTCTAGAACCCCAACCCCATTGTGTGGAGTGCAACCGTGCCTCCCACAGTTAAGGTGGATCCTCCTACAGTTAAGGTGGATCCTCCCACAGTTAAGGTGGATCCTCCCACCTTGATTAACTTAATCCGGACAAGCCTCACAGACAGGCCCCACCCCTAGGCATGTTTCCTAGGAGATTCTAGATTCCCTTCAAGCTGTCAATCAATACAAACCACCACAGTGTGTTCCTGTAAGAAATGGTAAACTGCTTCATCCACAGAATACGATGTGCTTTATGGAGGTTTTTGCCTGATCCCATCCCTGATGCTCCAGTTGATGGTGGCATGAAGAAACGGTTCAGAAAGGAAAGCTGTGTTGTCTCACTTTGAGGTTCCCTGGCTCTCTGATTTATACATCTGAGGCAGTTTGGGGACCGACCGTGGGCGCCCATGCTGCATATTGCAATCCATAAATGAATGAGTGATTAAAATCTTACTAAGCCACGGATCTGAAAGATGCATGGTGATTGCCAGCCATAGCCAGCAGATGTATAGAAATAATTGGCTTTTAATGCTCATTAGTCAGTTTTATTACAAATAATACATTTGCATGATGTTTGTAAATTTATGCCCCAGTGGGAAGGCCTGATGACAAGCCAGGATAAACAGGAGAAGCAATTAGAAAAGACGAATACAGACATTTATGAATGGGTTCAACGCCCCATCTATTTATACGTTTGTTTGTTAGCTTGGTTCTTTCAAAACCAAAATCACTGAAGGGAATTTAAGACATATAGGCATTGTTAGAATTTTAAATGAAGAAATTATGCAGAGAGAAAGTGAAGGTCAGGGAAGCTAACGAATGGGGATGAAGTTAGTCTGCAAGACAGACATCCAAGCATTCTGTCCCTGTGATTAAAAAAAAAAAAAAAACCCAGAATGCAACCAAGTTTGCATTCATTGGCATCTGGGGCAGAAGGGATAACTGACTGTATGAGATTCATGGCATTCACGAGAACTGAAGCTGCCACAAACAAGCATTTCTCAAGGGGAATAGAGCATTTCCTGGTCAAGTGAGAACAGAGAAATGTATCCTATAGTCAGGAAGGTGACGTCAGCGGAAAAGGAAACTAATACTGAGCAATCCCCTTAGGCAAATGCAGCAGCATCCTTGGTGCTAGCCCAACGTCAAAGCTGACACACCCTGTCACTGATAATGCTCGGGCATCTGAGGAGAGTTTTCTCTCTTTCCTCTCCCCTTCTCTACCTTACTTGTGCACACTGTCTGTACCACAATCCTTACAACTCACACTATTTTTAATTGTACATGGATTTTTTTTAAAAAACATGCAGTGTCTGCCTTCTTGAGACCGTGCCGAGCTCTCACAGCTCAGGAACACGCTGAGGTTGGGTGTGTTTTCACATACAACTTGGTTTTCCTGATGTTGTCCTGGTCATCACTTTTATTTGATACGATTACTACTCCAAGCCCAGATTCTTCCCCAGAAAAAAAAAGGGTGGGCGTATCTAAAACGTATCCTCCCTTGTCTGCCCGCCCCACCCCCTCCCATGGCAGCTTCTAGTCAGACAGTGTCCTGGGCATGAGACATGGTGTTAGACCAGGTCTCTTCTTGGCATCACAGGATGACTTCTGACTTCCTTGTGTTTTCACTATAATTTTAATGAATATCAAATATATTTTTGACGACTCACCCCCTCCCTTTTTTGAAAACTATTTTTTAAAAGGCATATGGGAGACTTTTTTTCAAGTTTGTGAACATCACAAAATGACTATAATAGTCTTGTGCAACTGATGGCATGCACAGTATATAATAACGATTGGAAATACAATTCTCCTTTGACATGCACACAGGGTCCTTGAGGATAGGATACCAAAACCAAGTCCAACAAAAGACTACTATTTGCACATAAACCTGTGCACACGCTCAACTGTGCATTAAATCATCTCCAGATTAATAACTAACACTATAAATTGTTACACTGCTTGGGGAACAATAAGAAAAACAAAGCATGCACAGATTTAACACACACACACACACGTATTTGTGAACAGTTTCTGTCCTGGGTGGGTTTTATCTGCAGATTTAGAAGCTATGAGCCTAGAGGGCTAACTGGAAATCTCCCTCAGATCTTTAACGGGTGTGCCTCTCTTGCTCCAGCTGAGCCTCTGTATCTACTGTTTAGGAGCTTTGCTGGGACAGATGAACTGGGTGGTGTGGTATCCTCCAGCATCACTTCTGCCGTAATCGACCCACTTCCCACAGTCCAGCCCGGCTGTTCAGTGGGCTCACTTGGGCCTTGACTGTTGACAGCAGATCCAAACCTCTTCCAAGTATAAGCCTTCCAAGAATGGTGCTGAGACCTTTGTTCTATGCTTTGAAGTGTCTGTCAATCTTTCTGAGAAAAAGTGGCTGGCATTGGCAGGACCGACTGCATCAGCTGATCTCCTGCAGAAGGACGGTGCCGCATCTCTCTGCTTCTGGTATACTCAGGGGCAGCACAAGCTGGTCCAGATTTGGTCCAAGAGTGATCCTATTGTTCAGTCAGTCTCTAGACTCTCTACCTCTGTGCACATGCTCACCTTATGTGCCTCTGTCAGCTCTGGGCTATTACAAGTTGTCTTAGTTATTTTATATGTTGCCGCATATAACTGTTTTATTGGCAAGGTAGAGGAAGGAGAGAATAAACATCACCCTTGGACATAGTTTCAGGCCTTTAGTTTTGTCTTATCTAAAGATGAACTAATTTTGATCTTCTTTGTTGATAGAGTAGAAAGGAATGACCACAGTGTAGCTTACAAACCATGTATGGAAACCAGGTAAATTCATTGTATTTAAGATTCCAAATCAGCAAGGAGATACAGCCATAGTTGGGGATGTGTTTGGTAAGGTTTGTGGCAGTCCATCACTCTCTAAGTATCAGCGGATCTTTGTAAGACTAGACCAAATGGGGATTTGATAAGAAAACCCCAGGAATGAAAGCCATTTTCCACACACCTATGGAATGCAGTATTACTTTTGCTTCATCATTTTGGCTTCAGGGAAGATCAGCTTCATACAGGTTTGGGAAAAGAAGCAAAGCTGTAGGCACACAGTTAGTTGGACATCAATCAGATCCCATCTCTTCACTTGGCCATACTCTAAATTGGGGCCACAATGACTTTGGGCCTCTGGCATTGATATCAGTTTGAGTCTCCTTACTTATTCCATATAAATTTCCTAGGGTAAATGTCTACTGGCCCTTTTCAGAAAGCACTGTGCACATCATCAGGGCAGCTCCCCTGCATCTTCCCATTCTGTTGTGGGTTCTTCATCCTGTGCTTGCCTTTATTTAATGGGCTCTCAATACAAACACTGGATGGGATCCAGAACTCTACAAGAGAGTGGAAATTTCCTTCAGTGAGGCCGTTGTTTTCAGCTACCACATCACGCATCCTCAATTTCATCTAATGGTGTGAACGAAGGGCTGCCCTTACTGGCTTTCCATGTATTTTAAGCATGGGACACCATCTCATATTGATAATCTTTCTTACTCTGTAACTAAGGCCATCTTGCCTGCCATTCTAATCTTGCTACTTATTGCTACTGGATTTTGATAATTCAATGCTGCCATCTGACATTAATAAAGATTTGACTGTACTTATGGCTCAGCAAGGCCCTCCCCTATCATCAACCCCACTTATAGCAGAGTACCACTGATGAAATTTATGGTGGTGGTGTTGGTACCACCATCCTCAGAACATCTCTTGTTTCTTCTGGGATTTCTCACAGAATATAATGAGACAATAAGTCAACGCTCCTGAGCAGACATTGGGTGTGGGTCCTTCTCAGACAATGACTAGGTGTGGATCATTCTCAGACAGACAATGACCTTGAACAAGGTAGCCTTCTGCAGCTAAGACAACCTCTAAAAGAGGTGACACCTGGAGCCTGTCTTCCGACTTCTCTACCAAATGCTTGGAAAGAATAGTCCTTCTTCATATGACTGTCACATCTCTGTAAATGTCACACCTAAGGGAGAGATGGGCAGAAAATTAAGATAGCTCCCATCTTTTGCAGGATAAGCTTTATCTCTGCCATAGAAATATAAAATCATTTAATTATTATTAAACTGCAGATCTGATTATTAGCTAATGCTCCACAAAGAGCATTATCATAATAAATCCCCCCCCCAAAATTACCAGTACATCATCACACACATGTATACATACACACACATACACACCCCTCTTCCAGCCTGGGAATATGGCTTAGCGGTAGAGTACTTGCCTAGCCTCTGTGAGACCTTGAGTTCAAAGTCCCATTCATGCACAAATAAAATAAAAGGAAACAAAACCTTGATCAGTGTTTAAGCAGGGGAATATGGGAAAGAAACCATCCACTCCTTACAACACTGAATGATTGCAGATGGATCTAACCAGCAAACATTGACCGAGGGTCTGTACTGAGTGAGAGACTATGCCAATTGGCAGTGGTTCCAAGATGTGTGCTCCAATTCCAATAAAGACACAAAAACACACTTGACAGTAGAGTTGTCAACTAACGCAGGGGTGCTACAGTTCAATAACGTCCCAATCACGGCACAGTCAGAGTTCGCAAAAGGCAGCCTCTACAGGAAGCTTTAGGGAGGAAAGGATCCCACATCCGTGAGAGCTGACACAGCATCATCCAGTGGATGGTGCCGAATAGATTTTGAGTGGAATATTAATAGACAAAGAAATCGAAGTGGAAGGGAGGACTCCAGGCAGACCCCAGAGGCCTTTAGATGCTTTCCTGTACAGACAGCAGTAGGTAGTCAGCAGGGATATTAATCAGTGATACTAGAAATGCATGATGATGTCACTGCGTCTTGAATCCTTAGCAGAGCATTCTTACACTCTTCTCTGGATGGGGCAGAGGACGTGGAGGGGTGGGGAGGGGAGGGGAGGGAAGGGGAGGGTTTTGAGCTGGTGAATGACTGACATTTGTGGG